>PVKN010006317.1:0-28750 GCA_004027915.1 Capromys pilorides
CAGGAGGCATGGCTCCAGGGCCACAGACCATCTCAAATGCATTGTAGGCTCCTCACCTAACTTACCATCTCTAACCCAACAGCAATGCCCACTGGCAAACACTGTCAACAAATCATGGACTGCTTCAAATCTGAATTTATTTTAGGAATAATTTCTCCAGTATACAAAGCATCTTTCCATACCACAACATTAATTCTACTTTTTTTTTTTGGAACTGGGACTTGAACTCAGAACCTTGCACTTGCAAGGCAGGTATCATGCCACTTAGCTGTATTCCTGGGCTTATCATTGATTCTTACATCAATACCGTCTTGTTGGTCTAAGCCAGTGTCACTGTTATTGCCACTGAAGTTCAGTGTGGTTACAGGGACCACGCAAGACAGGTCAGGTGGTCATTGGCACTGCTACAACACAGCTGTGCTGTCTTTCCATGCAGGAGCTATGGGAATTTTATATGCATGCATGCAGGGGCTGGCCAAATAGCTCAGTGGATTAACGTGCCTGCAAGCAGGCTCAGGGGCTGGGGTTTGATCCCTGGGCCTGCTGTGCCAGCTCCGCCCCTGGGGTGCTCTGAGATTGCAGTTGAGACTGGGTGTGGTGGTGTGCACCTGTAATCTCAGCTCTTGGGAGGCTGTAAACAGGTGGATCACTACAAGTCTGATCTAGTAGTGGGACCCTGAACACTGTTTATTTATATATATATATATATATATATATATATATATATATATATATATATTATGTAAGGATTCTGTTCATCACGGAGGGCCAGCACAGGAATCCCTTCCTACTCCTACACCTTCTCTTCCCTCCACTTCTGATCTCCTTCCTGTTGGCAAGAGCTCCACCTCCCCGCTTCCCATCATCTATCTTTTATTTTGTTCCTTAATTTATTTGTACTTGAATTTCTCATATAAGAGGAACCATGTGATATCCAAGCTCCTGTGTCTGATTTCTTTCTTTCAACAACATCACACAAGATGAGATTCCACCGATCCTAGTCATAAAGAAGAGCTTGATCTCAGGCAGTCATCTGAACCTAAACAATGGATGAGGAGGATAGCCCAGGGGTCCGTGGTGCCTCCTGCAGCTGCCCAGCGTCCTGTTGATCCACGTCAGTGCAAGCAGCACACATGGAATCCAGGAGGAGTGGGAGGGAGTCCGTCTGAGTCTGCAGCCCCTGGGTGCTGGGGCCCGAAACCCTCCGCTGCTGCTCCCTCATATGTTGGGCCCGTGTCTGCAACACAGCCCACAAAGCCAAACCACCCATGGCACAGCTTGCAGTCACCAGGCTCACCCACCCTTGGCAGCGCCTCTGCCCTTGTCAGGGATTCCATTAAAAGTCCCTTCCTGTCACTTTGCCTCACCTGAGATCTGGGCAGGACCTCCCCACCTATCCCTGCGATGACATGCGTAGCCTCTTCCATGTATTTTGGTCCCTCCCACTGGATGCAGATGTCCCTTTGGGCAGAAGACTCCTGCGGCCATTGCAAAGGCAGGAGCCGGTCCTTGTTAGAATGCCTGCGCCACTCCCCACATTGGGCTCCTGCTCTCTGTCTTTCTAGCCGTTGCTGCCCAGTGGAGACACCCTTCCTTACTGTACCAGATGCAGTGGGTGGATTGGAGTCTCATGGGCTTGGCTTTGCACATTGCATAACTCGCAGGATCTGCCATGGACGGCAGCAGAGTGGCTTCCACAGCACCCATGCCCTCATTCCTGTGTACATGGCTTCCCGTTGCAAAAGGGCTTTGCTGCTGTGGTTCAATGAAGGATATTGAGATGAGATTACCCTGAATTACCTGGGGTCGGAGAATGCTGGCATAACCCAATAGTCATTCGGAGAGCGACAAGAGCGGGCAGGGTGGGACAACAAGAGGAAAGAAGGGAAATGTTGTCCTTGGAAGATGAAGGAAAGGGCCACAAGCCAAGGAGTGGAGGCCGGAAAAGGTGTGGAAACGGATTTCCTTCAGAGCTTGCAGGTGGAAGCTGCCCTGCCCGCACCTTGAGTCTACCCAGGGAGGCTGACTCTGAATTTGTGATCTCCAGAAGTGTCAAAAAATAGATCTGTGTTGTTTTAAAGAACTGTGCTCTGATAATTGGTTAGAGGAACAGCAAGAAACTAGCACAGTCAGTGCTTGAACAAGGTTTTCTGATTGAAAGGTAAATAAGTGGCTGTGAATGAATGAGTTCCAAAAGGTCCAGAACAAGCCCCTGCTGAGTCACGTCTTCTAGCTTCCTATACCTGAGCCCATGGAGGCGGGCATTTCCACAGACAAGAGCGTGCTGTCATGGTTAACAGTACTGCTCTGGAGGTCCACTTAGGGGGCAAGACTTCGGCTGGAGCTCTGGGGGAGCAGGCTGGGGTCTCCCCATTCCTGCTCGCAGCCCACTGCTCCAGAAAGCACAAGACCCAAGAGCAGCGGGAAGACAGGAGGAGCAGGTGCTCCAGGGCTCACCGAGGCTGCCCCAGGAGCAGCCCTTGCTGTCTCTGGCTGCTCCAGCTGTCACCCCAAGAAGGTGAAGAGGCGCAGAGCAGGGAAGGTTAATAGCCATCAAAGTCACTTCAGCGTGCTTTGAGTTCTCAACCTGCCAAGAATTTTGTGCAGAAACATTACTGCGTAGAGACAAATTCTCATCACCATCAAAGACCAAAGTTCAGGATTAATGTGCTTCTGCTCAACGTATATTTACTTCATTCCGACTGAGTGCCATGCCCTCCAGTGGCTCCATAGAAACCAAGCTAAATAAAATACTGGACTTTCAGAAGCCATAGTGATTGAAAAGAGCTTTTTTACTTCCAGATCAAAATCCATTGGGGGAAAAAAAAAAGGCTGAGACTGCAGCATTCCCCCAAATCCTGGGCACAGGGAAAGGTTAAATTAATCAAGATTGTGATTATGCTACAAGTCAATTACTAGGTAAGGTGATTCCTGTTGACCTTGATTATGAAGCTCTTCACATCCCTAAACTACAGCCTTAGTTGTGGTCTTTTAAGTGTGCAAGGCATCCTTTTGTAGGAGCATCTGCACATGCACATGTACACATAGCATACGTGCACACACATACACAAGCATATACATGCACACACACATGCACACATGTACATGCACATACACATCTGCTTTGTGGGCAGTTACACGAGAGCCCATCTTCTCCCTCATTTCTCAAATAGTGTTTATCATTCACATGAGCCAGAGCATAATTTGAATGAAATCAAATGAGATTTTCCTCAGCTTCAAATGAGTCAGAGTGGGAGATGATGATGCTTTTTCTATTTTTTCCTCCTGCTATCCATGAAGTTCAGCTCTTAGGTTCAAAAAAGGGAGGAGAAAAACCCCCACCTCTGCCATGTTTTCAGATTTAAATACATCATGTTTTGTGTCATTTCTAAGTGGTAACGACTTGCAAGCCTCCCAGCTGCACAGAAAGGCACACAAGGTCACGAGATCCCCAGTCCATCTGGGAAGAAGCCCACAGCACTGCCGAGGTGGAGCTCCTGGATCTGTTTAAAAATGACCCCCGAGTTCATCTGTCTTCACATGGAGCGCTACATCTTTCTGCTTTGCTGAAAAAAATTAAAAACTAAAATTTCAGGCAGCCCAAAGGGCTTAAACCTTCTAAAGAAAGGAGAGGAGAGAGAATTCTTGAATACCAGTCCTAAGTACAGCATCCTTTATGCTTGGATATAATTTTACACTGGACTGGAATAGAATTTTCAGTTACTAGTATGATCTATTTTTGCCGGCACTAAAAATTGCTTTGGGAAAGAATAAAAAGAACATTCTAAATTAAGCTGCGAAACTAATTTTCATATTTTCTACTTGAATGTCTGCGCATATTTCATTGTTTTGCTATTATCGGTAAAAATGCAACTAATGGTTTTATCCTCCATCCCTATTCATGTTCAGCTGCACAGTTCCAAATTGCAGCTACTGCTTTTCTAATGCAGTCATGTTTGGTTCTATGCTTTTAGAAATTCAACTCAGGGATATTTCTGTCCACTTGTAGAATTTCTGTGTCTTTACCTGCAAGTCCATACTTACTGGCTTATTCCCATTAGGAAAGTTATCAGTGCCCGTACCAACATCCTGTGAAAGTCTGTAGTTATCAGGGTGTTCCTTTAGTTTGCTGATTTGTCGGATGGCAGAAGGACATTTCACACAGTTCTGAAGTAAGCAGAAGCAACCTGACTTGTAAGGTCACAGGTTCAATGACACAGACGTGAGGAGAGTCATGATGATACCCTTAGAGCAATCTATTTTCCTAGCAGTCCTCAAATCACTACTTTATTGGGATCCTAGTGTCATGACTGTACTAGGGGTTCTAGAGTCATTATAGAAAAATAACGTGTTAATCAGAATGTATCAGTGCTGGTTAAGCCACAGGAGGAAGTTCATCGTCTCCACATCCCTGCTGGCGTCTCTCCGCTGGGGACCTTGACCCAGTGTGCTGAAGGCGCACGTGGGCAGCCACCCGCACATGCTGCCCTAGGTGAGTGCAAACGGCAAGAAGCCCGCCTTTGGAGGAGAACTCGCATGCAGACCGCAACTATTTTAGAGTAGATGGCGTCTCTGTAGATTTTGAATAAGTTGTGAAACACCAACCCTCTGCCAGTAAATTGCTCTGAGACTTCAATCATTATTCTGTTGAGTCTCAGCACTGTCATGCTACCTTTCTGACTTTTCTTATTGTTTTTAAGACAGAATTAATAATCTATGCTGGCTACCAAGCACTGGCTTGATGGGATACTCTGAATTTCCTAAAACATGACATTTGCTCATTCCACAGATATGTATTGAGCAAATACTTCATAGTGCTACCCAGGCATGAGGAAGGACACTGTGGGCACAATACCTAGGACCTTTGCCCTCATAGATATAACACAAAACTGTTGCTACTCTTATTATTAGAGCTATGACATTAGCACCTACTACCTCCTCTGCTACTGTGAAGTTGGTAGGTGTTTGGAAGGAATATAAATGTCTTCATTTTAACATGGTTTTAATTTTGAAAAACACCAATATTTTGAAATTTAAGTTAGCATTGCTCTGTATTTCATAGGTGCTACCTTGTTATGGTTTGTGTCTAGGTGTCCCCCCAAAGCCTCCCGCAGTCATGGGGCAGCTTTGGGAGTCTGTGATTGATTATTGTGCATGTGGGTTCTGCACTTGCCCTGGGGCAGATGATTTGCATTTCAATGTAAGGTGGGAAGAGATGTTAGCTGCTTGAGCTGCTGCTACCTCTCCCTTTGCTCTTGCTGTTAGCTGACACCATGAAAGATTGCCTTTTGCCATGTGCCACTCTGTCTTGGAGCCAGCCGCGTATGGACTGAAGCCTCCAGCAACTGCGAGCTAAATAAACCTTTATTTTGGAAGTCAGGTATTTTCCCAGCAACAAGAGAAGAGTAACTAAGACATACCTGGATAAATGAATGTTAAAATCTGATAATTGCTATTATTTGTGTAACCATCAACAACCTTTATTACATTATACTGGAAACATCTACACAACTACTCCATTATTTCTTTCATTTTCAGAACATCTGATGATGACTTGAAGACAGCGATGCTGTCTCTCTCCATTCCACTGACTAGATCTTTTACTTGTAATTTGATCCACACTGCAATCTGATACCAGTACAAACCAGAGCTAACAAGAGCCAGGTAGACACAAAAACTCCAATGATCTTGAAAGAAATCAGACCTTAAATCTCCATAAATGTATTCAGTCTATATTTTAATGTTCTTTTTGTAAGCTGTGCTTTATATGGAAAGCAATAAAAGATGTGATGTTAGAATCGATTTAAGTGCCTGTCTTACTCGAGGTACATTTGTTACCCTTGTCATCTCAGATGAGTGCGCGTGGGTTCCTTGATGGGGCTACTGTGCATGATCTGTAGATGGAGGGTGACAGTTTTCAGAGGCAAAACGACATTTTGAACCCACACAGCTGTACCCAAAAGCCAATATTCCTTCCACTGCACACAATGGCTTAATTCTGTCAGTCTGTTTGGCTAGCACATGAGATTTTTAAATGTGACTCAGTTCGAGTGCAATCCACCCATCAGGGTTTGATATCAGATTATTCGATGTCTTACTGGGAACAGGTGGTTCTTTTAGTTTTATTAGGAACCAGCTTTCTCAAAATTAAATCCAAATCTTAACAATACATGGAGACCTTTGAAGAAAAGCCTGAGGTTACACGGACATGACCTTCACGGATGTGTCCGGCGTCATGGGGCAAGAACATGATGCTGTCCTGTGTGTTGGTTGTCCCAAGACCTCAGCTGCACCAGAATCACCTCCCTCAAAAACTTGCTCATGTGCGGGTGTCTAGACCACGCTCTGCACCAACCACATCCTCAGAGGGTTTCTCATTCACTGGGACATTTGTCTTTCAGACAAATTTCTGCTTGATGTTTGCAAACCAGTGCCCCGTGGTGTCACACTACCCACAGGAGCTGTCTATGTGGACCCATAATTGATGGGCATTGCTGCCCATGTCAGCAAAACTGATGGCTAAGGAAAGTGATTTTGAAGTATGCTTTTTTTGTTATTGAACTGGCTATGGCTCTGGGACAACTGTCTTCAAAGGCTTTTCCCTCTGAGCGTGGAAACTTGGGTGTAGGAGTTCAAGGCCACAGAGATGCTTAGACTGAATCGGAACCAATCCCAGGGAGTCCCCCTGTGCTAGCTGTTTGCTGCTATTGATATCTTTTTGTTATTTCTTTTTACTGCTTGGATTGCCAAGTGCTATAGGTATTGAATGGTCCATTATTTTTCTATAAAGCCTCACCTCGTGCAAATGGTTTTCAGAACTTCAGGTCTTTTCAAAGAAAAATAGATGTGGCATTAGAGCAGAAATGCTATAAAAGAAAGTCTTATCAATTCTAATGACTGTGACTCAAAAAGTAAAAGACGGAGAGAAATGGGCAGATGTGGGTAGGAGGATTAAAACCCAAGGAGCGTGCGCCTAGTGAATACGCCTCGCAAAGCTGGGCCGAACCTCCTCCCTGAATTTGACAAACCACTATTGTCAATGGCTTGGCCAGCACTGTCCTCAGGGCTAAGGATCACAGGGTTAAAAAGTGTTGGAGGTAGACACGCACCTGCAGGCGCACTGCTAGAGAAGCAAAGCCCCTGGGCTCCGTACACATAGGCACCTGCTCTGTAAGCCCATGAGCTGGATTTAGCTCGGCTTACCATACGTTCCCCTTGAGGCTCTCTGTTTTAGTTCCAGTTCTGCCAACCAGCATGCTTTCCCTCTCCACTGGGCAATGGCTCATCCCCAATGACAACACCTCAGTTGCATAGTTTCCCAGGCAGGAGATGACATCCGAGTTTGCCAGGCAGGTTGCCCAAAGCAGGTGAGACTTGGGGTCCTGTCCTCGCACCCACCTCCAAACCTTCCTTAGCAGGGTGTCCAACGTAGTCAAGAAGCAGCTTGCAGCCTAATAAGCACGGCTTGGACCCGGAGCGCCTGTGTTTGTGGGCCTCGCACCTTCTCCGGGGCCAAAGCCACAGGACATCATCCCTGGGGAGTCATTAGCGCTTCAGCGGTTGCATTGTTGTCTTCAATGAGCTAGACGGAGAATTTATACTTGGACCACAGTGTGCGAAAAAGCTAATGTTTTAATCCCATATAAGCTTCTAGGGGCTGATGTGGCTAAATCAGACAATGTGGAAATTGAATGAAAACTTGCTGAAAATGTGCTTCTCACATGAGCTCAAGTAGGTGCATTAAGGGCAGAAATCGGGCAAGCTGGCATCTGCAAAGCCATCAGGAGAGCCTAACTTGGCATTAAATACCAAAATGGGACTTCAGACAATGAAACCAGGCTTTCTTTTTCGTTTTCTTTTGTTCTTGGCTAAGCAATGACCTTCACTCCACAGACCACACTCCTGGGCCAATGGGAGGTTATGATGTGCTTGGATAAAAGGGTGGATGATATTCTGAGTTTATTGAAATGTCTACTGGAGCAAATGCTTCGAGCTCTGCGCTGGTGCCAGCCACCTATTCATTAGCTAGACATAGCTACTGAGGAGTTCCTGAATAAACAACTTCCTTTGAGAAGGCCCAGGTTGTGCTAACCACAAGTACAGTAGGGTCTCCATCTGCTAGTGCCAATCGAGCCTCCTCAAGGGCAGGCAAGGTCAAGCACCTAGAATGCAAGGCGACTTACTTGCCTATTGAAGCTGTGTGGTGTGTATTAGGATATTACTTGTAGAAATAATGTTGCATTGGGATGCATATCGCGGTGGGTGGGAAAGCCAGCAGCAAGGGGCACTGACCTAGCTCCTGTACATCACCTCTATCAGAGTCATGGCATGGGATCATTGAAACGTAAATGCGACCCCATCCCACTCACAGGGTTCTCTGAGGTGCTAATATTTACATTTCTAGCAAATACTGGGTAGAGGCTTGGGGACCACTCTGAGAACCACAGGAAACAGAGTGGCAGTGAGATGGTGTGGGGAACAATCTTATTTACCCAAATCCAAGCCAAGGAATGGACTGGGACACACAAAGACAGCAGAAGTGAGAATTCAACGCTGGTCTCGTGAGACTGTATGCGGGCACAGCCAGGCAGCGCCGACGGGCATCTCGGTCCACAGTTCCTCACTGGCTGAGTGCTATCAGGCATACGCCTGTCCTGGATGTCACTTGTGGCTCATCATTTCCTTACGGGCTCTTCTTTTATCTGCCTTCTCCAATTATGCTACATTTCCCCAGAAAGATTTTCTTAGTAGTCTTTCTCTCCTCCAATACCTTATTTGCTTAGAGACCTCCCAGGTGCCTAAGCTTTGTAACATCTGGGAGCCTTCCAGCAGATTTAACTGCTAGTAACTTTCCACTCAGAGTTAGCTGGTTGGTGTTGAAAATGGGCCACCTTAAGTTTGCATTTTTAACAGGTGGTAAGAACTTCCATCAGGATGCTGGGACCAGAAGCCTTCCTGGTGAGCTCTCCCTGTAGCAATGCCAAGATGTTTCCTAATTTTTTAAATTTCATGTTTGAATTTTTGTGCAGCATTTCTGATAAAAGGAGCATTCAGTGTGATAGTGCCAGCTGAGGGGGTTTGATCAATTCTTCCTCACACTCTTCCTCAGTAGTAAATGCTTTCCAACAGAATGGCTGAAGAAAAAATAACCTGCCTTGTCCTTATCAATCAATCAATTATTTCATAACCAGTGAACATGCAACCTCCAAATCAATAGAGCCCGTCTGGATCAGGGTCCACTCCCAGGCCAGGCACTGCTGCTCAAACCTGCCTAGAGTCTTTGATGACTGCACAGTTTGTCTGTGACCTTCTCATCTGACTTAGTCTGACATGTTTTGAGTTAGCATTATTTGGCCTGGGGACTTTAAGGGACTGGGAAGGCTCAGTGATTATTTTCCTTTGGAGTATGCCACATCGGTTAAAAGTCACTAAACAATAACTGAAGAATCCAGTTCACCAGAGCCACACTGGACCTTGTGTTTCAGACCAGGAGTAGAAATGCTAGGAACAACCGGCTGGACCTGAGACACCATTATTTCTGTGTTGTTATATTGACCCATTTAGTATGTTCTGTCTGAACTTCTCCACAGTTTCTAAAAGATGAGTCAAGTCTTCTTCCTGAGGGTGGTAGACTAGAATATAGACGTGGACCAGTGCCTGAAATAAGACACTTGGCATATCTTGAATGTTTCCTTATTCAGGGCTGTTAAGCAATGGTTTGTGGAGCAGGAACACAAAACAGAATATTGTAAGTGTCGTTGTCCGACGCCATGTCTGTAAGTGCCATTTCACATCACTTCTCATTGACACGGGTGCCAGTGAAACTTCTTCGCCGAGCCCAGGGATTCCCAGAGCTGGTAAATCATCTCACTGGAGAACATAGATACAGCTTCCCTAAGAAGAGCTGCCGGGGTGTCCCACTGGAAGTCCCCCGTGGAGCAGCATCCTTTATCCTTTGCACCTCCAGCTGATCGTGGGCAGAGAAGGTGGTGGCAGAGATGCACTTCCCTTTGTAGGTGACAATACTAGAGAAGACGATCCTGGACAAAGCACACGCAGCCACTTCTGTGCTAACTCATCCTCGTTTCTTTCTTGGGCATTGTTTCTCAGAACAAACAAGTTGCTTCCTCAGCTTTAAAAATCTACAGAACACAAGTATTTAGATCAATGAAGGGGAGAAAGCTTATCTACTTTCAGATAAATGAGGAAGATATTTTTTCTATAGTTGTAATTACAATTCCAAACTCTCTATAAAAGTTCTCTCTTATGATTGTAAAATCATTTCGTCTCATATTTGGAAAAGGACTCTCTGAAAGTTATATAGTGTGGGGGCGCTTAGAGGATGACATCAACAACTATAACAAGCTGGAACACATTTATGAGGGCTATCAAGCCAAAAGCCAAACATGCTTTACCATTAAATAATTTTTCCACTAAAAAAGCAATCACTAAAGCTGATGTTAAGAATATAGATTTTCAATAGCATAAAACTAATTCTTTCTCATTTTAAATAACACAATCTATAGAACGGCAATTGCTTCTAAGAATAATCCAAGGAAATTGTCTCCCAAAGGATTTCACATAGTTTATACATTTAATGATTTCTGTAAGCATTAAAGAGTTGATTTTTTAGTGTTATGATGTTATGTAATTATCCTTTTAAATGTTGCATAATTCAAGAAGAAAGAAAATGGAGGTAACTTCCATTTGAACAGTGTCTTCCATTTTATGCATTTTTATAAATAGTTTATGGAAGACCGTCCTGCACAGTAGCTGCACCTTTTCCAAAAGTGTTCTGGCTTGTCCACATTCACCTCAGACCTGTTACTACCTGACTTTTGGACTTCAATTGTCATCGTGGGTAGAAAATTGGACCTCACTGCGGCTTACGTTTGTCTTTCCTTTTGGACAATGATGTGAGATATCTTTACATGAGCTCATTCGCAGTTCGTATATCTTCTTGAAGAAATGTATATTCTGATCCTTGCCCATTTTTGGGTTATATTTTAATTATTAATTATAAGAATGTTTTTAAAATTCTGGCTACATCTCCCTTATGAGACATATGGTAAATATACTCCCCATTTGGTGGCTATTTTGTTTTCTTTATGGCTCCCTAAAAACAAAAACTGTTTAAATTTTAATGAAACCCAACTGCCTTCTTTCTTTCTTTTGTTATTCATGCCTTTGGTGTCATGTCTAAGAACTCTTTACCAACTATGAGGTCATCAATGTTTACACCTATGTTTCCTTCTATAAGTTTTATAGTTTTATCTCTTTATGTCTCTGATCCATTTTGTTTGATATTTTAAACGTAGAAGAAGGCAAAAGCCTGGCTCTCCTCTTCCACCTGTGGCTGTCCAGTAGTCCAGCAGTCTTTGTGAAAAGTAGCTCCCACGCGTGAGTCATTTCTGACTTACTCTGTTCGTCTCTGTGTGAGAACCCCATGGTCCCGATCACTTGAACTTGTAAGCCTCCTGCTTCAACCTGCCCAAGTGTTGGTGTGATGGTTAATACACTGTGTCCACTTGAGAAGCTTAGAAATTTAACTTACCCGGGACAAGGGCCTTATTTTGTAAACAACCTGAGTTTGTGGAAGAGGAAGGCATAGAGATGGATGGGTGCATAGCCAGCCTACGCTGCAAGGGAGAAACGGTTTGCTGGCCCCGTTTTCCCCTGGCTGCTTTTTCTGTCTTCTGTCACCTTGAAGTGTTGACCCGCTGCTATGCCACCCTGCCTTGGAGCCAGCTTATTAAGACTGAGACCTCCACAAACTGTGTGCTAAACAAATCTTTCCTTCCTTAATTTTTGGAGTCAATATTTTGTCTTGGCAAGGAGAAAAATGTATTCGAGACAGCTGGGATTATACATGTGTGCCACCAGGGCCCACTAGAGTAATCCCATTTCAGGAATATTAAAACTTCTGTTCCAGGAGCAAGAACACTTGTCCATGCATTTAGATCTTTTATTTCTTTTTGTGATCTCTTGTAGTTTTCAGAATACAGTATTTGTATGTTTTGTAAATTTAATTGCTAAATAGCCTTTTTGATGCTATGGGGAGGGGGAACTGCCGTCGTTTAATTTTCCTAGTGTTCATTGCAAGTGTACAGAACTAAAGTTGGGGCTTGTTTTTGTCTATTGTAACCTCTCTTAGCTCACATAATAGCTCCAGTGTTTTTAGCAGCTCAGGAGTTGAATGGGAAGAGACAGTGTTTCCCAAGGACAGTTGTGAAGACGCTGCAAGATCCAAGGTAAACCAGTCTGCGGTTTCTGATGGTCTCACATGCAGGAGACTAGGAAGAAAACAGTCACTGGGAGCGGGTAACATGGTGGCAGCCTACAGGCAAGGAACGGGGGACCAGGACATGCCGGGAAAGACACCCAGCAGACTAAAGGTGGGATCCACAGCCCAGACAGGGAAGCTTCGGTGGGTCAAAGCCCAGAGGCGTGTTACAGTGCAGTGGCATGTTGGGAAACGGAAGAGGTCTAATGGCACTGATCAGTTATATTAGAAGTATTGGTACATTTTCTTGGGAATTTTAGAGGATATGCCACATTATCAGTGTCATCTGTGTTAGCTTGTATTTGTATCTGGCTTGCTGATTTATATAATAATGCTAAGGATTTATTGGGTAGATTTACAGCATCCGAGGCAGGGCAGCCTACAATGGCCTCCGGTGCTCTGCAGAGCCAGCGGATCCAGTCCAAGAAGCTGGAAGTAGGAGAACAAGAGGAGCCAAGGATGGGACACTAGCATACGACAGAACATGGGGAAGGCCTGGGAAGTTTGTACGCGAGTCCACATTGAGAGGCTGTAGGAGCCGGAGCGCGAGGTCCACAGACAATGGCAACAAGAGAGGCTCCCACTCCGGCAGCCTGGAAGACGCATCCGACTCCTCTCCCTCCCTGCAGTCCACCTATGCTGCAAGCCCATTGGGTGACACAGCTGGCTCAGACCCTCCCCGTAGGCTGGCTGCCTGCCAGTCATCTCTGGAAGGCTCCACAGACCCACCCAGACACGCACTACTCTAATCCCCTGGGCCTTTCCTAATCCAGCCAAATTTACCACCAAGATTAATTGTTATACAGTTTGTACCTTGACTTTTTACAAAAACATCTTATGCACAAATCTCCAGCTATTCTATTAAATATCTTTTAAATTCCTCACTATCATGTAATTTATTCTTCTTCATTATAATATGCCAAAATATCTGGGAATAACGTGACAATAATGAAAAAGGGCTTCATTTGCATACAGAAGTTTGAGAGGCACAGATCTTGGACAGACTCTTTTCAAGCTTGTCACCATTATTTAACACATTATTCTAAGCTCTGAATTAATGTGTGCTCACATTAAGAAGTCCCGCTAAGGGGTATGGGCACCCAAGTAAGGGCACCTTTAAAAGCTCCTCAATCTGTGTATGACTGAAGTTATAAATTAAACATTTTTTTCTTACACTATTCTCCTTGTACATTCGCTTACTTAGTTTTTTGATGTAAGTAGCCGACACATTGTCTCTCTCAGATTTCAACCTTAATTTCCAAAAGTAATGTTAGACTTGGCATTTCCTTGGAAAAAGAAGGGGTTGGTGCAACCGCTAATCTAATGGGTAGGTACATTAAGTCTCCATAGATCCACTTTAATATTCTGCAATGGAAGCTGGCATGGAGCCCTACAGAAAATGCTTAGCCATCTTTGAGAGAAAAAGTTTTATACTGGAAATGTTATAATGGTTCATGTTTATTCCAGGATGTCTTATTTATTACTACTCACTTTTCTGCCATCATCGTTGTAATGTTTCAAAAATATTTTGTGTCTTGCATAATGATATATATATGTGTGTGTATATATATATATATATATATATATATATATATATATTTTCATGATTGAATAGAGAAGTTAATGGCTTAACCCCATGCCCTGCTTACTAAAATTGAATGGCATGAGGTCATCCAAATTTGTGGATAAGGTCTCTTTACTTGGCCAAAATATTAAGCCTGACCTGAGGAATGAAATAAAGGCTAGAGTTTAGGAACAGTGGAGTGAGAACTACAAGCTGGAATTTCCCAGGGAGAGACATGCTGGACTGTTAGGGTGGGCGCAGAACAGCACCACAAACTGGGCAAGTTGGGCAGCAGGAACATCTCTCACAATTCTGGAGGCTACAAGCCCAAGACAAAGGTGACCCTTTCAAGACACTAAAGGAGGATCTGTTCTGGGCCTCTCCCTTGGCACCAGTGGCTCTGCTATTTGCAGTGCCACCACTCACGGCTATATGTCACTGTCCCCACATCCACATCTTTCTCTGTGTCTCAATGTCCTCTAATAGGAGGATATCAGCCATTTTGGACTAAAGGTCCAGACTATTACATCTGCAAAGATCCCACTTGCAAGTAAAATTTTGATTCTGTATTCCTGAAGGTTAGACCTCGATCTGGACTTGGAGTGGACACAATTCAACTCATCACAAGCGACCTAAGATAGTGCAATGGCCTAAGAAGAAAGGATGAAAATAATATATGGATGGAGAAAAGTAAGGAGTGGAAAAACTGTTTCTCCCCTCCTCGTGGCTATTACAGGGTTCATGCCCCTTGAGAAAATATGTACTCAAGAGGTAGGTAGGATGTTTTTGGCCAAATACTTGATTTCATCCCTCAGTGTACACTGGGAGCTGGAAATCTGCTGTATTACAGTGCACTGCTCAGTCAAACAGAACAGAAGCCAGTCTACAACCTGGGTCTGGACCTCGTTGCCTGTAGCGTCACCTGTGTCCAGCTTCTCAGGAGCTGTGGCACCAAGCAGCTTTGTCCTTAAAGCCAAGCCTGGGCTATCAGTCTCCTAGTGTTAGATTCAAGGGCTGATCCTTTCTGGATGTGAGCTCTGGCATCAGCACCCCACATCTCTTCTTAGATCACCCCATCAGGGCTCTCTAATGGCACAGACCAAAGTCCTGGCTCTGTCGTGGGCAGCGCTGGGACCTGTTCCCATCCATGTCTCCATCCACAACTGCTGTGTCCTGTTGAGTCTGAGCCTAGTGAGGCTTCAAGAAGGCGATCAAAAATGTTAGCCTCATTTATTTGAGGTCAGTTGTATTCCTGTGGTTATGTCAGTCTCCACTCTGACTTGTTAGTTAGTAGACTTCAGCGTGACTATCTTGGGAGACTATAGTAAGACATCCTATCTTCTCCCATTCCGTAGCTGCCTTTTCCCTCTGTCAACTGCATCTTCTGCTGTAGAGAAGTGTCCCACTTTGATGCACTCCCGTTCTGTCCGTGTATGCTTCTGTGGGCTGCTTTTGGTGTCACAGTCATGAAATCATGCCCAAGGTCAATGAACTCTTCTCTGTTCCCCTAGAGGTTTTATAGTTTCAGCACTCATGTTTAAGTCTTCAGTCAAATAACTTGTATTGCTACTTGCATAAGATTTAAGGTAATGGCCCAAATCATTACGTTGAAAGTGGAAACTCGGGGTGGGGAAGTTAGCTCAGTAGAATAAGCGTTTGCCTGGCAAGCACAAGTTCTGAGTTCAATCCCTGGTTCTGGAAAAAAAAAAAAAGTGGAAATTCAGTCTTCCCAGAACTACCTGTTGAAGAGGCTCTCCTTTCCCCATTGTGTATTCTTGACATTTTGTCAAAGATTATTAGACTAGCGAATGGATCTATTTCTGACTCATCTCATGCTCTGTAGAGCTACAGGTCCATTCTGTTACCAGCAGTAAGCTACATTGATTCCTTTAGGTTTGTGTCACACATTCAAGTCAGAAAGTATGGTGCTTCCAGGCTTCTTTCTTTAGATTATGCATGAGAAAGTCACAGCGTTGTGTGACTCCACTTCAATCTTAGATTTTTTTTTATAGTTCTCAAAAATGCCATTAGGATTTTGATACAGATTACACTCATTTTCTAATTGCTTTGGGATGTATGGTTGGACCGGCAATATAAGTCTTCCAAACCAAGTATCAGATAGGGTATTAATGCCCAAAATTTATAATTTTCAGAACTCAATAATAAAGAACTAAAATCCTGATTGAAAAATGGGCTGACTTAAATATATATTTCTCCAAGAGACTTACAAGTGACTAGCAGTTATGTCAAAAAAGGGGTCAATGTCGCCAGTGATCAAGAAAGCAAAAATGGAGGTCTCACTGAGATATCACCTCAGACTTCTGATGGCCATTAAGAACCAAAACACAAGGTAGGTGTTGATGGAAAAATAGAAGCCATTGCACACTGTTGGCCAGAATCCAAAATGGCACAGCTGCTGTGGAAGAGAGCACGTCAGTGCTTCAGAAAAGTACTAATAGGGACAGCGTACGGTCCAGAAACCTCAGGTCTCCTGTTCAAAAGGAGTGGAACCAGGAGCTCCAGGAGGTGTCAGTTCTGCTGTATCCACTGCAGCGCATGTCACATCCGGCATGGGGACACAACATAAATCTCCATGAAAGAGAAACAAAATATAGAACATGTAGTATGCACATTATCTTCAACATTTGTATAATACATTATTATTATTCATCCTTAAAAGACAAGAAAATTTTACAGCCTCTTGTGACAAGGGTGGACCTTCAGGAAATGAGGTTAAAGAACTATAGGAAGACAATGTTCCATGATCCCATTTGCAGGAAGTATTTAAAATAGATTCATAAGTTCAAAGTGTACAATGGTGCATCCCAGGGGCTGTGGTGGTGGGAGCTTACTAAGCAGCGGGCATAAGGTTTCAGTCAGGGCAGTGATAGAAGCTCCAGGGGCCTGCTGCACAGATCCATGCTACAGTCAACAACAGTAAACTGCTGTGCACCTCAAATTTTATCAAGGGTAGATCTCATATCAAATGTTCCTACTGCAAGAAAATAAAGTAAAAGGGCATCTAATCTATTGTTCCTTGGGGGCAAATGATTCACCACGGTTCAGATTCACTGGGTAGATACAGGTCGTCTCCATCCTTGTCCTGGGATTGCAAAGGATTGGTCACTGTCCCTCTTGTCTGCTCGTCACACTTTGGCATCATGGGTGGTGTGTGGCGAGTTTCGCACATGATGGAGTGAACGCACTCTGTGCCCACTGATGAGCCCACACTGCACCCAGCCTCCCAGCGTCTCTCTCTCTCTGCCCCCTGCTCTAGATTTCCCCTTTTCCAGCCAATTCAAAGATGAACCAGAAGAATGTAGTTCTCACTTTGTTCTCTTTGTGCATAGAGATTCAAAGAGTGAAATATTGATCAGGCAACTGTCCTGGCTTGTCTAAGAAAATACTCCCGTCCCACACCAGCTATTATCCTCGGTTGCTACTGAAGATGCATCAGTTTCATTACAACAAATGTATAATTGGAAGATGGCATGAGATTAATTATGGAAATGCATTTCCATTTCAGCATCCAATTAACAAGTAACTGAATGAAGACCACAATAATTACATTGTTCTAGAAGCATTGGACTACATGACTTATTTCAGTATATTTAGACATTTCAAAGAGAATCTGATTAGCACTTATTTTTTAAATGAATTTGACATTCAAGGATTGTATGAATTTACTTTGGATACTGGATTATAAATTAATGTGCTGCAAATTAGAATTGATTTTCTTTTTCATCCAGGACCATCATCGGAGATAACTTTTCTGCATGAATTCCTGCCACAGTTGTTACTGGGGTCAGGTGTAAGAGAGCAGAAGGAACGTAACCTCCCATCGACCTCGCTAAAACACATGTTTTCCTGCCACCCGGGTAGCTCTGCACAGGGTGCGTAAAATCTCCCTGATTCCCCCAGATGAGAACGGTGCTTTTCTCTGCTCCATCCAAAGTGCTAGCCAGAACAGGCTCCTGAAGCTGCTCCTCGAGTGTAAGGATTCGAGTTAAGCAAAGCCTGGAGCCTATTTTCACATCATAATTGCATGCTGTCAAAGGCACAGATCCTGGGTGTCTAGTTAGATGAGTTGTGACAAGAGGACGGCCAACGCTCCAGTCACCCCGGGGAGCTCAATCCACCAAGAAATTCCTATGGCATCTTACTTTATGTGTTTTTATTTTTAGATACTTGGGGACTGAAGTTGGGGGCTGCATGCTCAGCTATATTTGAGGATCATTTTGACTTTCTTTTTTTTTTTTTTACTTTGAGAAAGGGTCTTATTAAGTTGTTAAGTTGCCCAGACTGGGCTCAACCTCATAATCCTCCTGCCCCAGCCTCCCACAGCACTGGGATTATAGGTGTGTAGCACCATGCCCAGCTTCCTGTGCTATTTTACAATGATGTCTTGGTGTGAGGTCTCCCTTGAGGAACTCCCAAATAGCCCATGAGGTCTGGGGATGTGCAGCCACCCCCCCCCCATCCCCCCACTTCACCTCTTTCCTTCCTGGGGTTTGGAATAACGGGAAAGGCAGCGCTGTTATTGATTCCTACACTAACCAGTGGCTTCAGAGCAGAGGCTTAACCCTTGGTGCTGCTCCTACTAATTAGGGTTGTTCAGGATGCCAGAGCCTTGGGTTCTTCATCTGAAAGATGAGGCTTCTGGAACCTACCTCGTGTTAGGAAAATTAACTTAGATGTCTCTATGCACCTGCCTCTCAGAACACGCTTAGCTGCTCCGCTGCTCAGTCTTTCTGCTTACAGCCTTGGTGCTGGGTCTTTTCTCTCCTCTTCTACCTCAGATAACAAGTTCAAAGGGTGTGTCCAAGAGCTGGGACTGCAGCTCAGGGAGAGGGTGCTTCCCTCCCGGACACCAGGCCCTCACTCTATGCTCAACATTACACACACACACACACACACACACACACACACACACACACGCTCACGCACACACACCAGTGGAGCATGCTCCAATATTTGAGAATGCTGCCTTTGGAAAAAATCAAGGGAGACACTTTTAAAATCAGGAAATTTCATCCCTGCTAGTGTGTTAGTAAGCTTGAGTTACCTGGGAAGTAACGTCTTTGCTTTTTTTTAAAAGCTTTTACAAGGTGCTGCAGGTTGGGGAATTGGTAGAACCCCTGCGAACAGGAAGCTCTAGCTGTCTCTAGATCCCGACAGCCCCCAGTGTCACAGGAAGGTGGCTGTGCTCAGGAAGCGATTACCTGTACGGGTTGCAGGCAAACCTTGGACAAGTTGCTGTAAACAGGGGTTTGAATCAGAGCCTGGAATGCAGGTGCAAGCCGCCTCCCCACAACCGCAGTGACAGCCAGCAGCAGTCCCTTGGCCCGTGAGAAGCAGAGACCTGAACTCACTGCTGCGGAGGTGGGAGCAGGGATTGGTGGAAGCCCTGGCTGTGGGCTCTGGCTCCACTCGAAGAAAAGCACGCTGCGGCTTAGACTGGAGAGCGATGAACAAGGGGCACCCGGTCCAGGCACGGACCTTCCCTGCTGCCCCGCCTCCTGTCTCGCAGACCGTGGCTACGACCCCGCCCCCCCAGCAAGGCTTGCTGCGTGCAAGGCTCCGCTCTCCTGTGTGGGTTGAAAGCTCTGTGTGATTGGCCGGGCCTGGGTCAGTGCCAGTCGCTTGTCCCAAGTCACCGGATCACTGTCCATCCGTGATCTCCTCATCATCCCCTGGGAAACTGTGAGCTCTGTACGACCACCCATGTAGTCCACTACGGCAGCAGCATGGCTTTGGCTTTCTTCTCTGTTCCACTGTGACTTCGGAGGTCCTGCACAAAATTGAAGGACTTTGGGAATTAGTGTTCCCCAGGATGCAAACTGCACCAGCACCCATTCCAAAGAGGCCAGCACGTGAGGTCCTCGCAGGGTCGAGACTGACGCTGATCAGCAAAATGAGGACCTTCCTAGCTCGATGCAAACATGTGCTTGAGTGTGCCCTCAGCGCTCTGCTCACCCTCGCGTATGCTCCGTTGCTAGTGTTCACACGTGGCGGGATGTGCACCAGGAAGCGTGTGTGGGGACTGAAGACAAAGGAAGCGCGGTGTTGAAAGCAAGGAAAACGAGGTGCACCATGGTAAGCTCCGGTCCAGCTACCGTCTCTACTGCTACCCGGAATGCTATAGGTCGTGCGTGGAGTATACGGGCGGAAACTTCAGGGAATGCAAAATAGTTTCCTAGACCAGTGAGTTAGAAGAGGGCGCTCGTTCTCTTGGCCGTTAATCCACTTGATAAAGAGCTGCCCCCGGGAGGATTTCTTTATGTCTTTGTGACTCCATCAATCATCTAGCATCCATGGTCAGTAGCAGTTGGGATTAGTCACTTGAGTAGCAAGATAAAGAGGACCCAGAAACAGTTTAAAAAATGGGTCAAAAGAGGTTTTTTTTCCCCTTCCTATGACTGAAGCCTCCATTTTACTGGTCTAGAGGAGAGGAAGGTAATTAATGAATCTGATTATGTGAGAAATTTCATTGACTAATGGGTGATCAATTTCAGTTATTCATTCTTTAATCATTTTGTAGCAATTAAGTGAAGACAATCATTGATGCATATCCTTAAAATAGGAGCACAGGAATTAGGAATACATCTACCTGTCATTTTAAGACAAAATACTAAGAAAAATAATGACCATGAAATTCTGGAAACTTCTCTCTGAAATAAGCCATTCAATATGTCAGCAATGGCCAGTTCTGTAGAACTAACCCATTTTCAAGTTGAGAGCTCTTTGCTAATTTCTAAGCGACTTTGGAGTCTTTGGAGAATCTAAGTGGGCTGTGGGTTAGTTCTGGTTGATCAAACGCTTGCGCTACTCAGCACAGGTAGGCAGAAGCTTTGTGTTGACTCCAGGCACACCACTACCCAAAGCCCCTGCAGGCCCTGTCAGGAAAGATACACGAGAAATGCCTTCTACTGTCTGTCCTTGCTTTCCACAGAGCGAACTTCGAATCAAATCTTCAGCTTTATGGCACCTGAGAGAGTAGGCAGAAGGCTTTTCCTGTGGAAGAAGAGCTATGATTAAAGCTTGCGAAGGGCTGAGGACTGATGCAGTGCATATGTGTTGTCTTCAATGGACTGGAGATTGAGAACAGAGCACTGGCCAGAACCAAGAACTAACAGGGCAGCGTGATCTGTGTACGAAGTGGAGTGGAGGGTCCGCTGATAAAGAACACTTCCCCCTTCAGACATGCATTTGCTAGCCGGTCCTTCAGCTCTGCAAACTATCGGGAAGAGGACAGGAGTGGAAGCAACACATTTAAATGACAATGGATCAAATACATTACTACGTGCAAAAGAATCTACTGGAATGAGAAACAGGCATCAAGTTAAGAAAAGTAAAAAGCGTCCTTTTTGCAGAAGCCCGAGAGCAGAGCTCCTCTCCAGGAGCCCAGGCCAAGGCCCTCAAGGTGCAGTCAGGTTCCGTATGCAGCGAGCTCCCGAGACCCCCGAAGCGCCCTGAAGTCGGAGTGGCACGCAGCAGTGAGCCTTGAGAGCCGAGCTGCTCCACTTTCACAAGAAGCAGCTGGGACCCTTCTGGGCTCTCAGACTCTATCCTCTGTCCCCAACAGTCAGTGGGGAGTTATTATGCTTCTCACCCATCTCCTGCTGTCCCTGCTGGACAGTGGTCTTCACTAGGACTGGGTTTGCTCACAAAAGCGCTTTCAGTTAAAGCTGGCACTGAGAGGCATCTGTGGTCACATGCAGCCATGGTGCCAACCTGTCCTGGTGGGCGTGTGTGTGCCGGGAGAAGTTCTGCCGACTAGCAGACTTTTTCTACTGCTACATTTCTTCTCACAGATTCACATGTAGAGGACACCTCCATGTCCTCAGGTTTTGCATCCACAGACTTTAGATAAAGAGTTGTGGGAGCAATTGTGGGCGTACTGAACATGTTCAAAGGGTTTTCTTGTCATTATTCCGAGTCATGCAGTGTAAAAATTATTCACATAGCAGTTGCTTTATATTCAGTATTGTAAGCAATGTAAAATGATTTAAAATATAAGAATTATGTACAGGTTTTATACAAATCCAACATAAAATTTCATACAAAAGACCTGATGGTCTGTGGATGTCAGCCTCTGTGGAGACCCTAGAACCAGTACTCTGTGGATACCAAGAGATGACTCTGTCTTATCACAGAGTCTTTACTATGCATAGTTAAAGCACATAAGTGGCTGGGGATACAGTTCAGTGGCACAGCACTGCCTGAGAAGTGTGAGGTGCTGAGTTCGATTCATGGAACAAGAAATAAAACAAACGAACAAAACATAAAACCTGTAAGTAAAACTCTTTGGAAGTCCACATTAAAACAAATGTGGTCCAGGCCATGCATTATGGCAGCCACTGAGCTGACTCGGGCCATCCACGCCTCACGTAGTGCGGCCTTGGCTCACTCAGGCAGCGCACACCATCCACAGTGTGGACTTGCTGCAAGGCACCCGCCTAGGGAGGCGCGCGGGCCGAGGCCCTTTCCGTGCTGCACTAGCCACGCGCATGCCAGGTTTACATTCCCCGTGTATTCTCCTTGCCTACTCCAGAGAAACAACACCCAATGCACACACGTGTTATGGGGAAGACAGGCTGCTGAGAAGCCTCAGCCTCAAAGAGAAGATGGCATTAGCTTCAAGAGGACTTGAAAGGAAGACCCCAATGGCCTAGATGTGGCGTCGGCTCATGCAAGCAACTGGATGTTGATTTGTGCACCCAGAAAGCCTTTGAGGATTCCTCACACTGTCCCAGGACACTTGTCCATATTGGGTCAGGCAGCAGAAGATTGGAGGGCTGCCCCCTGAACAGAGAAAGTGGTGTCACAGAATCTGGGTGCGCAGAGTTCACACAAAGGACAGAGGAGCCCAGGGATGTTAGCAGTCATCACCCAGTTGGGTGTCAGGAAAGGTGGAGAAGACGCAGGCCTCCTTCAAAGCCTTGTTTCTCTTGGGATAGCCAGATTAAGAGTTTTGGGAATGGGATGCTTGGGTTGCCCACAGCTGTGTACTGCTGTGGCCAAGGTCCTGGCATGCACAATGTGAGGGAAGGTTTGTATGGTCTCACGATTTCAGAGGTTTCAGTCCATGGCTGGCAGGGCTCAAGGCAGAGCCGTCATGGCGGAAGTGCATGGTGGAGGAATGCTGCTCTTCCTCTGGCTGCTAGGAAAGGAGAGCCAAGGAGGGCCCACGCTGCAGGCCCTGGAAGTTCACCAGGAGGTAGACACAGTCCCCAAGGTCCAGTGCTCAGGACACACCCAAGAGAGTGCTTCTTTGATATCCTACAGACTTCTAGAGCCAGGTGACAAGAGTAAGGAACATGAGCAGGACCCTCCTGCCTCCAGGATCCCATGCACCTTTTTTCCTTTCCGTTGGAGGTCTTCTCCTGAGCCAAAGGAGCAAAAGGCCCCTGTGGTGAACTTCTGCAGCCTTACCAAACCCCATCTCTTGTAGATTCTAAGTCCTCAGTGCCACTGAAGAGATAGACATGCTAATGGGACACGTGGGTCCATCCTACCAGATTAATGGGCAATTATGGGCCTTATCCTTTGTCTCTGGAGTCGCATACATCTTAATGGATCCTTCAAGTCATTACAGTGGTGTGAAAGGCCAGTGGGGAAGATATTGTGGAATACCCCCAAATCTTAGCACATCTGCAGCTACTGCCTCAATCAAATGAAGTTATAAAAAGTTTAACCCAAACCAGAAAGAAGGAGCTCTGATTTAAAACCATAGAACTCACACACTCATTAGCATAGTTTTTTGATTTCTCAAAAGAATTACTGAGAAGGCCTTTGATGTATCAAATATTAGGCCTTTGATGTATCAAATGCTATGTGCCTGGAGGGATTAGTTCTGATTAGAAAATTTGAGTCTATGCATCATCTCCCAGCCCCGAATGACTTGTACATCTTTCCACTAAGAGATGCATGGCAGGCAGATGCTGAGGGAGGGTCAGTGCCTGTGGAGCCCCACTGTGTGCCCATTCATGAAGGTGTGCAAGTCCCCTCCTGATCAGGACCCTGAGCAGTGACAAGCAGACATCTTAACATCTCCTGGGTGCTCCAAATGTCACGGCTCTGCCTTCTCACTCACTGCTTAGGATGTTCCTGATGCTTCAAAGATCCAGGATAATTGTCCCCAAGAAGGAAGGACAATCCAGTCGCTCTTGGGGCATCTAACAGTGTTCTTGTCCTTCACCAGGGACAATGACCTTGAATTGGAAAGAAACTAAATTTGAAAGTCTTCTGCAAGGTCACTGTTAAGATGGGATTTCATGGGATGGGCCCTGCTTGCAGGCCTGTGGTATTTAGACAGTGTCCTGCTGGAAGGGTTGAGGGACAACCTGAGACCCTGATCTGACATTTGTATAACATCCATCTCAGTGAATTCTTCAACTTCAACAACTGTTTAAATATTTTTTCGAGATAATACACTTATGTAATATTCACTCTGAGAGGAAATTTTTAAAAGAGGCAACTTCATAGAGATGAGAAGGAACTTGGAAAAGGCTGGGGCTCTGAGGTCTTGGACTCCTCTGCTGGTGGAAACCACCCTGGTCTGTCCTGAGAGCCTCCCAAGGGGCAGAACTCCTGTGGTGGACCAGTCCCAGGTGCTGGTCACATTGTGTGCAGTTCCTACCCAGTGATCTCTGGGCCGGGAGGTGCAGGGGCCATGTTCCTACCATCTCAGAAAATGTGATGAGGGGGTTGGGGGGGGACTGAGCATGCAGCAGCATCCGGGGCTCTGAGCAGCAGAAGAACCCAGAACAGCTTGGCCATTCTCCCCAAGCACCCCAGCAGCCCTTTGCAGAACTCCTCGACTGGTATTGGCCACCCGTGTTCCTGGAAGTAGCTGAGCAGGTTTGGATGGAAAAGCTCTTCGCACATCAGCATGAACTCCCCTGTGGGCCTTCAGGGTCCTGCTCTGCACAGCACCCAACCCCACCCAGCCTATGCTGCCACAGGGGCTCTGGGAAGGAGCAGCAGGTGCCATCTCTGTATGGTGTCCTCAGCTGTGTCTCTACTGCCCAGGCTCCCAGAAGGTGGCTCTACCAGGAGACGCCATGGCACCTGTGTCCATCCTCGTTAGTCTTCTGTTGGTTACACAGTCAGCACTGCCAGAGCTATAGAGGGCAGAGGTGACCTGGCCGCACCAGGGTCTTGAGGTTGAGCCTTCTCACCACTAGTGTGTCTAAGACAAAGGGCCCTGGGCCCTGTGACAGCAGCAGGACCAAGCCAAGATGCCTAGCAGAGCAGAGAAGACAATGTGCTAGACCAGAGAAAGCTAGGAGGTCGGATGTTGTTACTTTGGTTTCTAATTAAAGGCCATTTCTCCCTGCCGCTGTTCAGCCTCTTCTCTGTATGCCAAGCCCCACATGTCCTCTTGTATGAAGTGTGTATATGGCTTTTGCTAGACAAAGTCATGCTTTCCTTGGAATGTGTGGCTTCCCTCTTTACCACTTACACTGCTGAGAACTGATTTAAAGGAAGTCAGAATGCCTGGCTTTCCACAGGGCATTTGGAGCAGGCCCATGAGGCTCATGAGGTCCATGAGGTGCAGGGACACACTGTTCAAAGAAGACCAGCCCCAGCCCACCCCACTCCCTAGTCACCCACTGGGGACCTGATCCCAAAGGATATTGGTGGGATTGGGTTTCTTCCGTCATCACCTTACATGATTGGGAGGGTCAAAGGCTGGGATTGTGCTGTTGTTGAATTTGATTTCCTTTATGAAATTCTCAAGCACCGATTCTCAAAGGTTTCTTATTTATAAATAATATCACGATGCAATTATCACCTTCTACCCTCTCCCCACTTCCCTGAGGAATACTACTGTCTCCAGGGAAAACAAGTAATCTTGTTGACTTCCCTGAAGTCAGAAGCAAATGGAAAGAGCTACCTCCTGAGTCCCTCTTGTCCCTAAGACCTGAATACTGTGTTTTACACCCCGAAATGTAATGCAGTACTGCTGTGCAGATTGCTGTGTTGTTCCACACCATGCACCTCACGGGGAAAGGGAAGGCATCGACAGGCCTGGCCCAGGGCTGGGCACCAGCAGTACTAGGTGTGCGATGCCTCTGGGCTCCTCCGAACATCCTTGCATAAATCAATAAAACTTTCTGATCCTCATCTCCCTCCTCTGGCATAAATTGTCCCATGAAGGCTCTTGTGGAGACTAAAGCTGAGTGTCTTTAAAGGGCCCAACCAGAGGAGAACGGTCAGTATGCATGCTTAATGGTACAACCTGAGGAGGCCTGGGGAGTCTCGAAACCATTAACTCATGGGAAGAGAGTTACAGTTGACCTCCTTGGCCAAGCACCAGGCCATGTGATTGTGGCCAGAATGTGAATGGAAGTGACTAAAATCTGGGCCTACCAGACCTTGGATAGTGTAATGAATTACATGTGGTGTACTCTAAACCCATCTATTGCAACCTGAGGTCCCAGTGAGATGGCATGAGGAGGGGACGGGCCATGAAGGTGGCACTCTTGTGCTGACTGAGATCAATAGCCTTAGAGGAGAAGACGCTGAGAGCTCGCTTCCTATTTCTCCATTCTTGACATGTCTTGGTCTATGTTCTGTGTCTATAATGAAATACCCAAAGGCTTGCATAGATTTATTTAGCTGGAAGTTACAGAGGTGCGAGAACATGATACAAGCATTTTATTGGCTCTTATGAGGGCTCTGTGGTCACATCAGGACTTGGTGATGGCTCATGGTGGGAGCATGGATGAGAGGGAAAGGCCACATGGCGAGATGGGAGGCCATGAGCCAAGAGGGTCGAGGTTTACTCTTGTATGACAGCCCATTCTCCTGGGAGTTCTCTCACTTTGGCCAGCCCCAGTACAGTCTAGGAGACCAGCATTCCTCTATGCATGATCATGCCACCTCCCAGAGACCCCATCACCTTCTGCTGGGGCCACCTCTTAAAGTTTCCACTACCTCAACACCATAGCCTTGCGGGCCACCCCAGACACATCCCAACCTCCACCAAGAATGGGCACCATCTGCAAACCCAGAAGGTGCTCTCACAACGAGGGAGCCCCTTGGCGTTTGGATCTTGGACTTCCCAGTCTCCAGAGCTGTGAGAAATAAACTTCACACCTGAAGCCACCCAGCCTGCAGTAGCAACCACACCTGACTAACACAGTCAGGGAACTCTACTCTTTTTCTCAGGCTCTATGATATAGATATAATTAAGAGACTGAGGCATAAACCCTCTTATCAAAGGATTTTCCTCACTGCAATAGAACAGTGTAGAAAGAAGACTTTAAAAAAAAAAAATACTAGGGAGCAAAACAAGAGCTCTTTAAAAATTACATGCAACCAACTGAGGAGCCCTACGTAACAAACTTCCAGAGACTTCCTGTGAACCATGGGATGGCAGCCATGGGATACAGGCCAAGGAAGGGAACGCAAGCTGTAGCCACGGGTTCCTTAGGAGCTGCTGGGCCCTGGAGTTCACAGCCCCTGCATGAGTCATCATTGTTTGGGGCAGAGCAGCACTGTCACGTGCACGCAGGCACCCCAGATTTGCTCCTGTGCTCCCAGAAAGGAAACTGTCCCTAAGGGATCCTTCTTTGCCGACAGCACAGAGCTCAGATTTCAGCAGCCTCTGGCTTGTGCAAGGCCTGCCTATCATACAGCCCTTGCCCAGCATACACAAGGCCCTGGCTTCAATCCACAGAGAATGCAGAGTTCAAACATAGCCACTCCTAATGTTAGCTTGGTGAAGGGAAATGGGAACAGAGAAATGGAATCGCCTTGGAGTGTGTCGCTGGTGTTCAATCCTGGCTGATTAATTCTGGGATGCTGCAATCATGCCCAGGACCCAGGCCCACCCAAGACTACTCAGTCCTGCAAAATTTGGCCTTTAGGTGGCTCAAGGGAGAAGCTGACATACACTCTAGAATTCTCAGATCTGCAGTGATCTGTCCTGTGTTCAGGGTGACACTGAGACATTTTTACACAAGCATGTAGAAGACAGCTCAGCTGCTTTTGCATATGGTTGACCCCTAAGGAACAAGTCAAAGAACATCGCAAGGGCTCAGAAGCCCAGCATCAGCCCTGTGAGCTGTGCCCTTCTCTCACAGGGCGAGGATCATCAGGAAGCAAGTCCCTGGGTCTTTTCCCTGGTGTAAAACTCGACAAGTGCATCCCTGGAAGAAGAGCCCTAACCTTGGCTCCCAAGTGGGCTACCAGAGAGCTATGTGGCAGAGACCGCTGCATAGAATGGGCATCTGTATCAGGTGTGGACACGCAGGTTTGTTTTCACTCTGAGTAATTTTTTTTTTTTCTTTCTGTGTTTAGGACAGGGTCTACAGGGTCTCACTATGTAGATCACACTCGAAGCATTTCTCCTGGTTTCAGTCGCCCAAAGTGCTGGGATTGCAGGCGTGCACCACCATCCCTAGTCTCAGTTGCCGTCTCAGCGCACCCCCGGGGCGGGGCCAACGCAGCACATCTTGGATCCAATCCCGGCTTTGCCTAATCGGGCGCTTTAGGCCACTGAGCTATCAGGCCAGCCCTGCTTCCACTCTGTCTGGCTCACCCAGCTGAAGGACAAGACACCAGATGAGACCCACCCCTTGAGCTCAACCCCAGCCTCGTCCTTCTCAATAGCTGCTGTGTCTCTGCTGATGCTTTGTGCTATGCCAGGTCCCCTGAGGCACTCCTGTCACTGCTAAGTGAGTTGGCCTAGGAGGCTGGGTGTGGCAGATGAAGTCTTAGCTACCAGGAAATTCAGATGAACAAAACAGTTGCACAGAGCACGTTTTATTCTGAAAATAGATTACAGAGCAAAGCGTCCTGGCAGAAGAACTATAAAGTGTGGCGGTGAAGTATAAACGCGATGCTGCCCTGGGTTTGCAGTGATGGTGACTTGCTCTGGCTACAGCTTA
>PVKN010006318.1:0-28947 GCA_004027915.1 Capromys pilorides
TCCCATCTGTGTTGTGAGACCCTGTAGACTCTATCCTAAATACAGTTAGAAAAATAGGGAAAAAAAAGTAGCAAGAACAAAGACAAAAACAAAACAATATAAGACCATAAAAATGGTACAGAATTTCAGATAAAGATTAGAAACTTAGCAATGGGAGTTACATTATGTATTGTTATCATCAAATTTGTGGTTCAGATGACCAGATATAGGCATGCAATGTTGATCAAGCAATTAAACATCAACTCTTCCTTTTAATAGACCTTAATTTTTTCCTTGTCCTTTTTACATTTTTTAATTTAAAGAGAGTATAAAAATAAACAGAGAAGACAGAGGTGATGCAAGTTTGAAAAAACAAGATGGAAAGTGTTCATCTGTGGTTGTTATGTTGCACACCGTTGTCTTCAGTGTAGTTGCTCAGATGATAGATGTTAGCATGGAAAACTGGACAAAGTAAAAATTGTAAACATTAACTTCTAGATTAAAAATAAACCAATAAAAATGAGTAGTACAATCATCCTAGCTATCCTGTCTCTGTACTTACATGAGTTTTTAAAATTTCTTTTCAGGCAGTGTCTTGTCGTGTTTTTCAGGTGGACCTTGAAGCTGCAACAGTCCCGCCGCAGCCTCTGAAGGCCGGGCCTGCCGTGTACCTCATGGAGCTCGGCCCCCATTTTGCTTTCCATTTGCAGTTTCTCTTGCTCCCTTTTCTTGGCTGTTAGGTTACCTGTGAACTTCTTGTCATTCTACTCTAACTTACCTATTAATTTTGTCTTGATCTTACTATTTCTCTCTGTGCAACTTACACAGTTATTTCTATGGGGGTTACTAGAGGTGTCTCTAACTTCTCAGTGCTCTTATAGGTAACAGTTTGCTATTTCCACAGAAGAAAATTGCAGCTACGTTCATCCTTATCCTTTTCTCTTTATGTTAAAAGCGTCATATTATGAGGGCTGGCAAGAAAGCGGACTAACTGCCTGCTTTGGCAAGTGCAGGGATCAGGATTTGATCCCCAGTCCCACACGCTGTGCCACCCCTGCCCCCTGGGCATGCTGAGCTGGCGACTGAGTGTGGACGTGTGGTGGCGCATGCCTGTAATCCCAGCGCTGGGGAGGTTGAAAACAGGAGGATCACTATGAGTCCAAGCTGTGTAGTGAGACCCTGTACCAAATACATAAAAAAGAAAAAAAAAAATCATATTATGGAACCTAAATATATGAAAAGCCACATGGATGTAACCCTTGCTTTTAGCAATCACATAAACCTATGTCTCTTACACAGATTAGGACTCCGCCCTTCCACTGGGGCAGTGCTAATCTCCCCTGGGCAGCTCCAGTCTTAGTGTCCATGCTGTCTGAGGAAGCAGCAACTGTGTCTGTGCAGTGATTTCTTGGGAAGGCCTTATCTGAAATTGGCACCAAGCTTGTAGACCTATGCACTAAAATTAGAATTGCAAAGCTAGAATTGGCTCTAACCACTTATGCTTTGCAGTAAAGAGTGCAAAATTAAATCTTTTTATCCTGAACCAAGGTGTAATATAAAATTAAAATTAGAAGTAAACACTTAAACAGTTGATGGCCAAAGTGAATTTTTTCTTTCTCTCCTTCCTCCTTTCCTCCTTCCTCCTCTCTTTCCTCCCTCTTGCTCTTCCTTCTTTCCTTCTTCTCTTTCTTCTCTCTTCTTTCATTTTTGCAAGAAGAAAACTTATAATATCAAACATATCAGCCATATAGCGGTGTCCAAATAGAAGATATTTTCAAGAAATCATGATTGGAAGGTTTTCCATTTTCCAGTAAGTAGTAGATATTCACAGAAGATTTAATAGTGAAAGTTAGCTCTGCCAATTTTGAGATTAAAGAGAGAAGTCATGCCACGTATTGATTAGATCATACCCAAGAGTTCTCCAGTTTAAATACCTCTCACAGGTCTTTTATGCCTATTCTATTTACTCCTGCTATGCTGCTGCTAAAAATGCTGTCCATGGGCCAGCATGGGGAGGGATGAGCTTGCCCTTCACGCTGGGAGGCACCATCTCCCTCTATCATTGGCCATTCTCTGGAGCATGTCATCATGGGGTTGGAATGCTGGCTGTGGAGACCACCGTGTTGTAAGCCTGAGAACAAGCAGGCAGGGAGCAATTATTCCTCACCTTGACTAAACCATGTGCACCCAAGGCTGCAAGTGGGTTGCAGAGGCTTTCCTTGGTGAGCAGAGGCCATTTGCATGTGGAGTCTGTGGGGAAGCAGGCTGCACGCATGGTGGTCAGGGTGCCTTGCTCTCTTCCCCCATCAGATGTGGGAACACTGGGGAACCTTTATCTCTGCCCATCTCAGTCATGGTGAGCAGTATCTCTCCGTGGCCTCTCTGCGTTCGCTTGCCATCAGTCTGAATGAACAGCCGAGTCAAGTCAACATAGAAAGAGGAAAGGGTTATCTTGGTTCTTGATATTGGAAGTCTATCCATGACCAATCAATCCTCCATGACCCATTGCCTGTGGTGGCACAGGATGTCATGGTGGGAGCTGTGATGGGGGAGTCCCATGTAGCACATGACCTACAAAAGAGAGGGTGGGCTGGGTCTCTAGTCCTCTCAGAGGGAATCCACCAGTGACCAGCTTCTACCCATCATGCCGCCCCTCCCACAGAAACCAGCACCTCCAAGAGCTCTGTGGGCTGGGAACAAAGGTCTTAGGGACATTTCAGATCCAAGCCCTAGCACCCTCCATCCGACTGATCCCTGTGGCAACCCTGGTCTTCCTATCATGTGATGTTACCCTGACATGGACTTTTAACTCCCTCAGACCGGGATAGCTTCTGTCCCAGAAGTGACTTGGGTGGTCCATTGAGTTTGAGGGAAACACCTGGTGGGTGGTTGAGAAGCAGGCTCATCAGCCTGTCTGCAGTTGGATCCTAGCTACCACCTCCTGGCTGGGGCAGGTCACTTCAGCACTGGGTGCCTCAGTTTCCCCTCTGGTAAAATCAGGTGAATAACACTGCTTGTAAAGATTTAACAAGATGAGATCTGCAAGGTGTGTAGCAGGTTTGCCTGGCACATCCTAAGGGCTATGACATATTTTTCTAATTGAGCAATTAATTTTTTTTCCATAAAATGAGGGAACAAACACAAATTATAAATAAGGCAAGGCAAAGCACAGAGTTAATTGAAGAAGAGGCAAAGAAAACAGAAAGGGACCAGAATCTGGTTGTAAAAAGTGAACAACTGTCACTGAGAGGTGCCAAAGATGGGGACTGTGTGCTGGTGTCATCACTTTAGAAAGTCACACAGCGCTGTATGTATGGAGGACGTCTTCACAACCTGGGGTTCAGCCATTCCACCCAGGTGTATTTCAAAGAGGAAAGGGTTCTGGTTCCGAGCCGAGGAGGTCTAGCAGAGAGACTGGTCATCAGCTAAGCATGTGGCACTCATAGCTGGATGCCACCAGCATGTCCCTGAGCAAAAGGGGCAATGAAAATAGATGGCACACAAGGCATCCATCATCCAGGTCACCAGCAAAGAGGTGACTCACACCAGTGTGGTGGCTGGAGCAACAGACACAGCACCGAGACAGAGACAGAGGAGCTGGGCATCCATTCCAGCGGGGACCCTGCTTATCCTAGAGGAATTCTGGGATGCCTGTTGCTCAGTATGGGAGGGGCAGGTTGGGGAAGCTCTCTGAAGTGTGAGTCTGCGTTGTGTGCCTGTGTGGGTTTTCTGCATGCATATCATGTGTCCTTAAAGAACGAAAAAGAAAGAATGGAAGGGAGAGAGAGGGAGAGAAGGAGGGAGAAGAAGAGGGAGAGGAAGAGACAGAGAGAGACAGAGAGAGAATGAGAGAGACCCTTGCCCCCTGCTCCCTTGCTGGGGGACTCCTAATAACCCCTGGCTCACCACCCCTGCCTTCCCACACACACCTGACTCTCTTCACTCCACAGGGGACCACACAGGCCCCCAGCCCAGGTCCCTGTCCCCGTCCTTCCTGCCTGCCTTGGCTCTCACCTCCTCCCCCTGCCTCGGACACAGTTAAGAAGCCAGGGAAAGCTTTCCAAGGTGAGAGCTGGTAGCGCGAAACTTCCCAGCACTCTGGAGATGAGACAGGATGATCACAAGTTCATGTCCAGCCACTTGGGCAGCTTAGCAACTTAGTAAGACTCCGACTCAAAAATTAAAAAAAATAATAATAAAGGGCGGAGGGTGTAGCTCAGTGTCAAAGCCCTGGGTTCAACCCCGAGCTGGGGGAGGGGGTCATTTAAAACCGTCCGCCCCGCTACCTCTCCTCCCCTCCCTTAGCATCCCCTCCAGGCCCGCGGGGGCAGCTCTGTCCCTGCCGGACAGTGGCCTAGCAGGTCCCCTCTGACCCCGCCCCCGGCCGCGGCTATTTTGGGCTCGCAGCGCGATCGCTGACAGTCGGGGATCCGGTGACACTGCCGCCGCCGCTGCAGCCGCCGCCGCGGCACTTGTTGCTCAGGACTTGTTACCGTCGCCGTCTTTGCCCCGCGCTACACCCGCCTGTGCCCTCCCGTGGGTCCGGGAGTGGATGGTTTAAAACACAGCAGACACACACAGGGAAGGGGACGGGGGAAAGGCGTGATGGACACGGCGACGGCCAACGGGGACGACAGGGACCCCGAGATCGAGCTCTTCGTGAAGGTAGGAGAGGGACTCGGGTGACCTGCGCGATCCATGCTATCCCTGCAGAGACCCGAGGGGCCTTTCGGAAACACCCTTGGGGTGGCGCTGGGACCCCCAGGCGGCGCCCCGCTCTCCCTGCCACCCACTCCCGGAAGGAGTCGCGACCGGTAGGTGTCTATCGTCCTGGAGAGGTGGCCGCAGGACGAGTCCCAAGACAGTATCCCCACAAGCCCCTCGGGCAATCCGGGGAGGCTCCAGGAGGGAATTTATATCAGAGTGGTTCTCGTTGACAGAGCAAAAATAACATTTCTTAACCCTCTTTCTCACTTTCACGAAGAGCCACTAAAATAAAAGCGGAGGACGCAAAGGTGCTCTCTGCTGGGTGACTAGGGGAGCGGCGAGGAGCGCTTTTAGGACCCAGGTCACAGGCGCGCCTGTGCCTGCTCCGGAGAAACAGGGTTAGAGATGGGGCCACCTCGAGGCCCTAGAGGCGGCTGCATCCTCACCTGCAGAAAGGGACGGGCCCAGGCCATCCCTGCGGGTGACAGGAGAACATTTGATCGGGCTTGTGCCTCTACAGCCTTGGAAACCTGAGAGCAGGCGGGGCCTGGGGGAGGGGAGGGGCGTAACCCGTCTGCAGAGCGCCGAGCTTTCACCAGGACAGAGCCCCTGAAGAAGAGCTTCCTGAAAACGCTGGGAAAGCCCAAGGAAGGGTCCTGGAGTTTGCCGGGCTTCCTGGCTGGAGGGAAAAGGCACCTGGGCTCACGGAACCGGGAGATGTGGCTTTGCTCAGGTCATCTGAATTTGCAAGCCAATTCGAAAGATTTTTGCAGAGCGTTGGAGGTCTCCATTCACCTTGATAACACTGTTTGTCCACTGTAAAACATAGAAAATAGGTTGTGACTTGCTTTTTTTATGCTTGCAAAGTGACCTGTCGTCTTGTCCCAGTCTACAGAAAAGGTCTGCTAAACGTTGCCTGCTGGTTTTACAGTCTTTATATCTGTTTTTCCAAATGATAGCTGTCTTATAGTGACACTTGTTTGGTTTCTAGATCCCACTGGTTGAGCTCTGCAGACACAGAGAATGCAAGAGCTGGTGTCCCTTCCTGGGCTGGTCAGCGCTGGAGGCCACTGGGACACGAAGGGGGTGCTCTTCCCTCCACGATCCAGGCCTGCAGCCCAGAGGTTGAATAGGTAGAGCTTTCACAGAGCCAGGAGTCTGCTGTTCTCCTTAAGAAAGCTGTTCTAGGAGTTACTCAGATTCCCTGTGAGAGTAGGTGGCGCAGAGGTGTCAAGTTCCAGAGGTATTTGAAACACAAATTGGTTCTTTAGAGCCCAGGGAACCTTTTGCCCTGCTGCTAGGGCTACTAGGCTAGGAGACCAGCCCTACTTGCATCTTTGGAATTTTAGGTTGGCAGCCTGGAGATTTCATCCATTTATGTGAAAAGCTCACTCACAGCATCTTTGCCCCCAAAGAATTCTAAAATGCCTGTGTTGCTGTTTGCTTTGTTCCCTGAAGGAAAGCAATCCGTGAGAGCTAGGCAGGCTGTTGAGACTGTTCAAAGGCCAGATTGATGGGGAGAACAAAAATATTAGATAGAGAGGCAATTTTGATTACCCCCCCCCCTCTTTTTTTTCGAGCTTTTTGTTCGTGTTATCTCTTACAGGGCCAAGTAAGGGCTGAAAAGACTATGAAGTAAAGATGCCACCCGGGCCTTGCACTGTGACATTTTGGGAATGCAATGTCCTGATTTATACAATCAGTCCTGTATGGGGGTTGGGGCTTTTCTGGGCCCTGAGAGCTATGATTCCCACAGAAAGAAAGGCCTCCTAACTAGTGGTATAGGATGTCTGAGGCAGTTTCTAGGACGTCTCCCACACCAACAAGCCCCGCCCAGAGCCTAGATGGAATTCTTGAAAGCACCCCCAGCTCCACCAGCCTGTGAGTCCACCATTCTGTAGCACCATCACTCAGGGAGTTCGCTAGGCAAGTGGCCTCTGTGGCTAATGTAGAGCCGCTACCTGTTGCTCATGCTCCTGGGATAGCAATGACCGGCAGCACTGGGTTCCCGTGGAAGGACCACAGTCCTATAATTCCATCTCATTTAGACCCCAGCATCCCTGTTGACAAGAGCTGCTTTTCTAGTGTGAGAAACGAGCACAACAGAGCGGACTCATGGGGACCACCAGAGACGGAGGCTGTCAGAACATCTGGCAAGCTCCGGTTGGTCGCCCTGCGGTGATGGCCCCGGAAGGAGAACAGGATCTTAGATTGGGCCCATTTTATGTTTTAACAGCAGATGCTCTAGGAGAGGGGTGAGAAATGACATAAGGTAGAGAGCAAATAGCATCCATTTCCTCAGACTGAATTTTCAGTTCTGAGTTTTTAAGCATCACTGAGATGACAATGACATGTCATTTACTAATCTGCGAGCGTGTTTCCATAGAATGTTGTCAAGGAGACTGCTGAACGCTGGGCTCACTCTCTTGCTGAGAACAAGTCTTCCTTAGAAAGGAAGACTTTGAAGAGATACTTCCCCTGCATCTTCAGTTTCTTCCTCTAATATAAAAAAGGTTAGCTCAGGAGCGGGCTGATGGCTCTGTTTTGTCATCCCCCACTGCACGGGCCAGCATTTGTCTTATTTCTGCCTCCAACCAGCAAAATAGCTCTGAACAAATTAACCTGTGGGAGCCTAAAGGTCCCCTCTTACAACAAGAGAATGGTTAAAATAAGGCAAGCGCATAATTCGTTGTCCAAAGCAAGGCTCTCTTGAGTGTCAGGAGATCTCAGGAATACTTCTTCTGGAATAATGAGTTGGGCTGCTGGGAGCCAACCAGGAGGTGTGATCACTTTGGTTAGGAAAACACTATCCCTGCAGGTTTGCTGTAAGACTCCGCAGGAATGTATAGTGGGAAACACTTCCGTGAACTGAAAATTATTCGGGACACAGGGCTTCCATCATCATGTGGGTTCCAACACAGGCTGAGATAGGCGTCTTCTGACCTGTGTGTTTCCGACTTGGCCTTAGGGAACAAAGGCCTGGCTCTTCTGCAGGGATATTTTGAGACTCGGTGAGCTCACACTCAGCTTGGTCTTTGAACACAAAGGGAGGGTAGCAGGTTAGAGTGCGTGTCTTGCTTGTGAGTGTGGTTTGTTGAAGGAAAAAACAGCAAGGAAGTAAAAGCAAAACAGAAAGCAGCTCGGGAAGACAAATGCAGGATGTGCTGACCGCCTCAGAGCCAGATAGTCCTCCTGTTTGAATTGTGTGGCTGCTCTTAGTCCCACCCTTGGGCCCTGGATATTGGAAGGCACCCAAGTGAAGTGACTGTAGTGGACAAATCCCTTATAAACATCTCCAGGGGAGGGGGCAGGGACTTATGTTCCATGAGAAACCAGCGTTCGTTCTCCAGCTTGGCTACATGTCTAAATCATTGCAGGAGATGCCAGGCACTCCCCAGCCTGTTGACATCAGTGTCTCTTGGTGTGGGTAGGGCACAGAGGTGGCATTTCCATCCCACCCTGGGGGCTCCAGGGCACAGCTGGATAAAGAGCCTCTGAGGCATCATCAGAGGTTGCGTCTGGCAGCAAGCAGTTTCTGTCACTGCTAACACAGGTGCCTTACAGATGCAGATTTGCGTCCACAACCCCACTGGCCTCGGGACCTCAAGGTCACGAGCATTATTGATGGCCCTGGCTCCCTCGGGACCCAGCTCATAAACACTGGTGACCAGCGGGTGGGTCCTGTTTATGGAGCTCCAGAACAATCCATGCACGGGTTGGGAGGGAAATAAAAGACTCCCTGAATATCTTCTGCAAATGCCAGTTGTTTCCTTTACTGAGTGACCCAGAAAAAGCTCTGACAGTGGCACAGGGCACCGGGCCAAGTCACGGGGACCTGTAGGGTGCCCATCTGACTTCCAGAACACACAGGACCCAGGCTCCTTCCTGGCCACAGCTGCTGGGGCTGGGTGGGGTCACCTTGGCCACTCCCTTCCACGTGAACTCACTGGACAGCTTGCGGTGCTTAGCCCTCACTGACCCTGCGCAGACACTGTGCCCCTCTGCCCCACCATGGGCAGGTGGGGATCCACCAGCAGTGACCTGTTCACAGCTCTACCTACCCCAGATGTCCTGAGCTTCTTTTCAAGGGGGCACAGTACAGGAGGATAGATGGCACCCATCCGGGTACCCAGGCAACAATGCTCTCAGCTCCTGCCTCCCGCTGACCTGGGCTGCTCTGGGGTGTTGCTGGCTCTGTCCAGCCAGGCAGAGATTCAGCCAGTGTAGACAGTTGGGCCCAGTGATTTTCATCCCTTTGATTGAGTAAAGATATAAGGATGTCTGCTGAGGAGCAGAGATAGGCACCGGAAGGGTAGCAAAGAGCTGATCCATGGGAAATAGGAAAGATGTATGGGCTCCTGAGGGATGGGAACTTATGAACAACAGCATGGTGGCAACGCCTTTTGAACTGTGTCTTACAAGAATGAGTCTCACTCAGCACTGGCTCCATGTGAAGGGGCACTGGGAAGGTGGATGGAAATATGTTTGATTTCTGGCCAGAGAGTGTGGGTGAGATGAATTGTAAACAACAGAAGCTTATTTCTCAGGTCCCAAGGCTGTGAGCTTTAGGACCAAGGTGCCAGCTGAGTGTCTAGCAAAGGCCTGGTTTCTGGTGCAGAGGTGATGCCTGGTTCCTATAAGATGGGGACCCCAGGACTCTGGTCTCCTTGGTCACCCTAAGGCACTAATCCCATCGTGTACTCCCTACCTAATCACCTCCCCAAGCCCCCACCTGGTAGGTTCTTGGTGCAGCAGAGAAACAGGCAGAAGGAAGAAGGGAAACAGGCTTTATTTTCTTGGAGAACACAAGAGAGCAGGTAGGGAAGGATGAGGAATTCTCTCTCCCAGTTAGACAAAGAGAGACCAAGGGTTTTATGGCCTTTTGCTGGGGGTGGAATTCGGAGAGGACGTGTAGACACACCTGAGGGAGCTGATTGCGGGTCTTCCCTGAGACAGTGGGAAGGGTGGAAGTAAATTATGTCCTGGGGTTAAGTTGGAGAAGGAGGGGAGGTGGTCTTGGGAACATAGACCTTTGTTTTAAGGGCATCGGCCGTATTAGAAGACCACCATAATGATTTTAGCAATTCACACTAGGGCCAGAACCTATCACCACGAGCCATCAGCTTGGAGCTCAGGTTCCAATTAGAAATGTTGGGGACACAGGCATTGGGCCCATAGAGCTTGGACCATGTGGCATCTCTTAGGGCAAGCCGTATAGTCTGCATCTTCAGTTATAACATAGAGGACTACGTGTACTCCCTTCTGCTGGTGGTGAGTTGTAGCTTTAAAGGGAAGGCACCGTTTCACTACCTAAACCCAGGATGTGGACCCAGGGCATGAAGGAGAGGCATCATGGAGTGCGTCTCCCCAGTGCATCGTGGGTCACCCGTAGGCGTGTAGAAGCTTGGTGCTGCTGGGTATACTATGCCTGTAGTGACCTCTCTGGACCATAAAGTGATGGTTGTCTGCTTTTGCTCATTGCTAATCCAGCAATGAATTGTTAATCCAATGGTGTGGGGGAGGGAAACTGGGAAGAGCACAAAAAGGAAGGCTGGGAAGATTTAGCTCCAGCCGGGAGCCCATTACCAAAATGAAAAGCAAGGGAGGGCCTCAGCCCAGTCACCATCTCTTAAGGGGCCTAGCAAGAAGGTTGTCATGGCAACAGATGCTGGGGAGGGTAGGGATGTTCTTGACTCTACTCCAGTTATCTCAGCCCCCAGTGCCCATTCCTGCTTCCTAAGGCCAGCCTGAGCAGAGGATCCGACACCCAGCAGGGGACAGTGAGGAGCAGCCTCACCTGCCTCTGTGTGTGTCCACCATGGGTTTTGTGGATTTCACAGCATCTTTGAGACTTGCTTCAGAAAAGCTTTCTTGTGAGGACTCTGGGAGAGGGGAGCTACATGGCAAAAAGCATATGGCTTTGTCTCTCTTGCACACTCCAGAAGGTCAATAGGGACCTGGCAGGATTCTTGGGAGGCTTCAGCTAACTCAGGAATGTGCACACCCTTTGTAAGTGAGAGCTCTCATGGCATAGACTGGAGGCGTGGTGCTGACTAACCAGGCTGGTGGTCAGGACAACACCCGGCCACTGCTTCCCAGGATGGCCCAGGGCGGCATTCACTGCATTGTCATCTCGGCCTGGGTTCCCTCACCTGTCACTCTGCTGCTCCTGAGCCTTGGCTCTGCCCCACACAGTCCCTGCCTGCAAGGCTCAGATAGTTTCTTCCCATTTTTCAGAGTCCAAAGCCCAACCTATGGCTGCTCTCCTATGCGTGGGGGCTCGGCAGCGCCATCCACGGCTCTCCAGGACTTGGGAAGCAGGTTGGCGAGCTGCAAGCTGGCCTCTGCCGTGGGCACCTCATGGTGAATGGCCTTGTTTCCTATCCCTGGGCCACCCCGGGGCACCCCACCTGGGTTCCCTCCTCTCTGCTCTCAGACCCAGTGCTGCATTTGGTCTTCCTGGAATTCTGGGCAAGTTTAACCTCCTACACATGACTCTCTGTTAGACCTGCCTGCCTTTTCCAACCTGATTTCCTACATTGGTTTCCCTTATTTCTTAAAATGATTGCTCATGTGTCTGTGGTCTTCACAGCACATTTGACTCTCCTCCCCTGTAGGAAGAAGGATAGTTAACCCACTGCACTGGTGAATGCATGTGGGATTGAGTCCTCATTATAGGGCGAGATGGAAACACTGCGCAGTGGGAAACTGAGCTCTCTCTAGCCCAGAACTCCCAGCTTGGCATGACCGTAGGAACCACCCAGTGAACCTTCTAAGTGCTGCCCTTGAGTAGGAATCAGAGTCATCAGGGAAAGGGACACCAAAATTTGCAATTTGACAAGAGCCCCAGGCAGCAGGTTCTAACATGCAGTACAGTTATAGAGCTCTGCACATAGGCTGCCAGGCTGTGTGTCCGTTGAACCCAGGAAAGGGAGCCTAAGATGGGAACTTAAAGTGACATGGCAATCGAATACAGGAAAAAAAATTTGATAGCTGAATCATCTTCCCCTGGCTCTCAGGTCTACCAAAGGCATGGAACACTTCAGGTTCTTTTTTTTTTTTTTTTTTTTTAACTTTATTTATTCGGTTATGTTATGTCTGGCTCAGCCTGCCCTGGGGGTGGAGCCGGCGCAGCATGTGGTGCCCGGGATAGAACCACGGTCCCTGCAGTTACCTAAGCAGGCGCTTTAGACCACTGAGCCATCTCACCAGCCCACACTTCAGGTTCTTAAACATTGGATCTTGACTTTCGAATCCACTCCGAGGCTAGTGGAATTATGAGAAGTCACAGGCTTTGAAAACTTTATTTCCCCCTAGGAAGCTGCTTCTCTCCATTCCTGAAGTATAAGATTCTCCAAGTGGAAGGTGGTAGGAAAGAGGGGGACAGGTGGGAGGACAAGTGGAAGTGACACAGTAGCCCAGTCTTTGTCCTGTGTTCCTCTCTGCCCTTCCGGAAGTCAGAGGACCCATCTGGAAGCTGAATAATAAGCCAAGGGATGGGCTGCTCGAGCACTTGATCCCACTTGCTCCTGGGATTTTATGGAGCGAGGCCTGGCATTATTTCCAGTGCTCGCACTGAATCTCAAGTGAAGGCCATGGAGCTGGGGTCCAGCTGTGCCAGGTTTCAACGCTGGCCCTGGCACCATGGTCCTGCTCCCTGACACAGTATTCCACTCATTCAGAGTGCCCACTTTATGAGAAGAGAGGGCTGGGGAAGCCTGAGACATTTCCCCAAAGCCTGCTGCATGGCTAGGTCCTCCTCCTCCATATGTCAAAGCCCAAGGTCAGATGACTCCATTTAGGCAAAAATGGCAGTAACCAGGTGGGGAGTTAGAGCCGACTGAGCCAGCTGTCCTCAACCTCCTCCCCACCTCTGTGTAGAGTAGCACATCTCTGCTCTTTGTCCACCTCTTTGCTTTGAGGTGTGCATCTGGCTGTCCTGTGTACCACTCTGATTGGCTGCATCTAGCCCTGGGACCCTGCTGTCATGGTAACTAGGGCTGGTTCCTTAAGTCACCAGGCAGAACAGAACAGTCCAGTGGACCTCAGGGCAGTAACTTGGATAATTCACCTTTAGAGGTGAAAAGAGCAACACATCACAAGAACTTGGAAGCATTATGTGGCATTCAGCAGTACTGAGTTGTCACAGGGTCCCCCAGCCACCTTCTGTCTTGGACCCAGGCAGGTCTGTGTATGTCATGGACAAGGGAAAAAAATAATGTGGTGACATCTAGAGACTTGAAGTACATTTTCTGACAAGGCAGTTATTGGTTGAGGCTACCAGGTGCCAGGGCCTGAGTCTGGAGAGGATTGAGGTGCCAGGGTAGATGCAACTGGCCCTGGCAGAACATGTAGCCTGGGACCAGGGAAGCCACTGACATTCAGGGAACTATAACCTGAAGGCAAGGGTAGGGGCAAGGGAGCTCAGATGAGGGGCACTAGAGCCCGAAAGACAGAGAGCAGAGGTTTGCAGCACTGGCAGGAAAGGGGTATAGGCTCATTTCTATAGTGGGGTGAGAGGACAGAGCCTGGCTAAGGTCAGGCAGAGGCACGAGGAGCCGTGGTATGGTTTGTGTCTAGTTGTTCCCCCAAAGCCTCATGCAATCATGGGGCAGGGACTTCTAGAGTTTAAGACTGACTCATGATCCACTGGGATTGTGTGTTTTAGTACTGATGGGATTTTGGGTCTGAGTACTGCTGGGATTATGGGTGTGGCCTGAGGTGGATAAGCTGAGGCAGAGAGCCTGAATGTAACCTAAGAGAGACAGAGAAACAGACTCTCTCTTTTGTGTCTGTTGCCCTGGTTGGTCTGTTGCCTCTGTCTCCATTTGTTGCTGTCCTGCTGCCATGAACTGGATGCTCTCTGCCCTGTTCCACTCAGCCTTGGAGCCGGCTGAATGTGGACTGAAACCCGTGAGCTGAATAAACTTTTCCTTCCTTCATTTTGGGTGTCAGGTATTTGTCCTAGCAAGGAGAGAAGAGAAACTGAGACAAGTCCATTGACCTTTCTCCCTCCCAGAAGCCTGCTGCTAGGGCAGATGTCAAGATGGGAGAGGAGGGACCCCAAGTCCTCCACCCCCACAAAGATCCCCAGGACTCTCTAGGAGTAAAGGCCAGCACTTTGTGCTCTTTCCCACTTCCAGCCACCTGAAAGATGCCATGAAGCTTATCTCAGAAATATTTCCATCCATGCCCAAGAATGACTCACAGGGTGAGGCCCTTCTCATTCCAGAGTAAGATAAAGCCCACAGCTCCCAGTGGAGTACATGGTCTCTCGGTCAGGATCGGGCAGGTTCCCAGGCACACAGAGCTGATGGAGGGGTTGAAAAAAGGGAAATGATCCACTGGCACTGGGAACCAAAGACAAGGGTCACTGTGTCACAGTAACCTGGGTTTGGTGCTAATTCCCTCATTCATGGGTCACCTTGAAGTCTCAGATCTCCTCCTCTCTCCTTCTGGCTTTTTCTACAAAACAGTATATGTGCCATGGTTTCATCATTGCATGTATGCACTTTACGTGTATACGTGTTTTTCATACATGCACACACAAAGGATAGGATGTACGTGTGTGAATTTTGCAGACATATAGAGACTTCTGAGATTTGAGATTCCGGCCCTAAGTGCCCACACCGCATACTGCCTGTGCCCTCCCATTCATGCAGGGATGGACCCTACCTCCTGAGCATGGGACCATCTTTGCGTTTACTCCAGCTGCAGTGGAGACTAGCAAACACAATGGTGTTCAGGAGGCTCCATTTGTGGCTCCCCCTACTATTGGTTATTTTGAACAGGTAGTTCCTGCTTCTTCATCTCTAAAATAGAGACCGGATGAGTGGATGCCTCTAAGGTCCTTTCCAGCTCTTCAAGCTGATTCTTTGATCCCCCTGTGTCTGGACCCATAGGAGGGCCCCAAAGCCCTTTGTTCTTGAAGAGAGGGAATTGAACTGCATTGCTGCACTGCTTGCAGCTGTGGGCTTGGCATCCATTGGCAGTGGTGGTGACCGGGTGGTGCCCATTCCACCAAGCACTGAGACCTAGAGTTAAGTGGTAGCGAGAAGCATCAGCATTTGTACAGTCTTAGGGGACGTTTCCATGTGCACCTAGGTGAAGGATATGCATCTGATGCTTCAGAGTCAAGGATCTGAATCCTCATGTGGGAGCAGCCTGGGATAGATGCGATCCCCAACACCACCGCCTCGCCTGTCTTACTGGCTGCACTGGGGTGCTGTTCAACCAGATGATTTGCCCAGTGATCACAGCCTGGCCTAGCTCCTGCCAAAGTCCTGTGCTGCTGACATACACTGCCAGTCTGGTTGGTGCCCTGATATCTGAACACTGGGACATGGCCAGCTGGCAGTGGAAAGACACTGCCAGTCTACACAGGGACGTCATTGTGTGAAAGTAGAATGATGACCTCTTGTCCCAACCAATTCTGCACCTGCTAGGTGGGGCATCTTCACAGGCAGGCTGGGCTGCAGGGTCTTGGGACCTGTTGGAGGTGACATTTCCTGGAAAAGGAGAGTGTCATCTTCTGAGGTACCACACTCACACATCTGAGGTCATGTGCTCAGTGGATTCTGCCCTTGGTGTCCCTCACCCCTGACCAAGACACTTGACCTCTCTGAGGAATTCTCCAACTCTGACACCATTGGAACCCCATGCCAGGGCCTACTGGGTCCTGGCCACAACTCTCACTGTGTGGAGGCACAGCGTCCACTTAGGGTCCCTGGCTCGTGCTGACTGACAGCGAATTTAACCTTCATATTCCAGTGTGTGTGTCAATGGCTAATTTCTTCATATCCGAGGCCCTCTTTTTCAGTAGTCTCAAATACCGTGATTTGGCCAGAAGCTGATTCTTTCTTCCGCTAATACATTATAATAAAAGACAGTTGTATCTGTTATTAATATGTTTATACTTTGGAGGTATTTTAACTGTCAACATTGGCATATGTAGTAGACATTTGTCACCTATCTTACCAAGCTGCCTCATTGCCATTCAGCACCCTTAGAACATATCTTAGGCTCTGGGTCTTCAAGACCCATTTATTTTCTTCTTACTATAGCTATGGAGATCTAGGTTTGCACCAAAAAGCCCTGATCATTATTTCTTTAGAACAAAATTGCAAAGAGGATGTTCTTTGTAGCCTCATAAAGACTATACTACCGTTTATAATATCTAAACCAAGTGTTTAGAAATGGCCTATTATTCAATGTAATGCTAGCAAATTCTTGGGGATGCTTTTAATAGACAAGACAAAAATGTAGACCCAGCACTGACTATTGGGCTTGTTGTGAACTAGGAAATCTTTGCATCTCGAGGAGTCCAGGCTGCACCCAATCACAGGGTGAGATCTTCGCACTCCCTTGACATCTTTTCTTGTCCCAGCAAGCAAAACCTTTGCACTAGTGGAATCAAGTTATAGGAACTCCTGAGCACTTCCTTGAAGAAAAACCAATAACCATAATAATAGCTCTCATTTACCAAGTACTATGTGTCTTCCTAGCGAGAAGGAAGGAGCAGATACCCCTTGACCATCTTGGGCATCTTAGTACCACTTCACAGTGCCTTTGCTAAATGCCATCATCAGCTCGAATGTTGATCAGATATTAATGATATCTGTCCACTACACAGTAAATCCCTGATGTCCAAATGAGTTCTATTCCAGGAGAATTTTTCGTAAGTCAGATTTCTTCATAAGCTGACGATGTGAGTCTCATGCAGGACTCCTGTGGAAGTTCACAGTTCCAATGTTCACAACATGCAAATAAGCAAGTGGCTAGAATTCATCTGCTAAGTGAATGGATGGACCAACTGTGGCCATCACTTCCAGCAAGGGTCCAGGAGCTTCGATGGCACTCAGAGGAGCAGGGGGTATAGGGACCAAGACTCCCTTGATCTCCTTTATGTGCCTAAATTTATCTGCTTTGCCTGCCTCTCACAGAAGTGGCGTTGGACAATAAAGACCCAATCTAACCTTAGGGCTACTCCTTTCTCACTGTGCCATACTACATGAGACAGGGGGTGCCCGGCCTACTGAAGCCCCCAGCATTCACTGGCACATGGCTGGTAGGGACTGTGCTGCCCCTGATCTGTGCTGTTTGGGCCCTGTGCAGAGGAAGAAGACTTATTTGTGCCCCGCCCCCAGGCAGGCATTTTACATTTTTAAGTGGAGCAGCCAATTTTAGCCTAACATCCTGAAGAACTGCTGTGGCCACAGTTGTTCAGCAGAGGGATGAAGCAGGTGACCTCACGGGGAGTGCCGCAGGGCAAATCCTATGTCCACATCCAGCATCAGGCACCCGGCTTATTGCAGATTCCAGGAAACAGGAGCAGCCATTAGACAACCAGGTCCCACTCCAGGAGCCCCTTGGCTTGATCTCCTTGGTTCACACCTTTGCAGTGAGGAGGATGGGGTGGGTCAAGGTGAGGTCATGTGGATCAGATGGAATTTGGAGGTGCGGCAGCTACTTAAGGGACCTAGGAGGGCTTTCCTGGTCATGTCCAGAGGTGAAGTCCCCATATACTGTCTGGTTTATGTCACCATGGCAGACTGGGCCAAAGGCCATGTGAAGGCAGGTGCTCTGACTTTGTGTTCACTCTCCCTGTGAGTCTTTGCACAGAGCTCATTGTTTTTCAGGTGCTCAGTGAGTTTCTCAGAGATTGAGTCTTTGTTTGATAAAGTCTTCCTACCTGGATGTTCTGAGTGCTAAAATATTAAATATTCTCATGAAGCCCTGTTATCCAAGTGAACTCTGCTCACTTGTTTTAAGCATGCCAACTCCACAGTCTGCAAAGGCGACGTAGACACTAGCATTGCAAAAAATTCCCATTCATAAACAGCTATTTTCAGCTCACGTGGCCTCATGAAATCCCTCCCGATTCCCAAGATGTGGAAAACACAACCGGCCCGGTGAAATCCTCTTGCTCTCTAATGGCTACAAGAATGCAAGAAGCTCTGCACCAGGGCTGCTCTCCAGGTCCTCCCAAGATCTCAGGTGCTGAGCGGGTCTCTTTCAGCTTTAGCTGAAGTTCAGGCTCTCACCCTTGAGGGAGCCACAGAAAAACACCGATGCAGATTTCTCCCAGCCCCTGTGATATGCAAGTGCACCAGTACCAGGCACATACATACATACATGGCATGTACTATAGAAGGTTCACACAGAAATTGTCTTGCTGATAGGCACAGCTAAATTCAGTGTGCTAAAATTTTCTCAGTCTTAGAATATCCCAAGAAGGGTTTGTTTTCACTCCTGTGTACCCCCTAACAGTCTGGTGACATGCATGTATGTATGGCTGTCTTGGTTATTCTTCTCTCATGGCTGGGACAAAGTATGCAACACCCAAAATTAAGGCAGGAATGGTTTATGTGGTTCACAGTTTGTAGAGGTTTCAGTCCATAATTGGCTGGCTCCAAGGCAGGGCTGCGTGGCACAAGGTCAACACGTCAAGGCAGCAAAAGACAGCAAACACAACAGTTGATTTGACCAATAGCTACCAAGCCCTTCCTACTTGGGGTGTGGTCTTGTAGTGTGTTCCAGGATATGGAAGAGTCAGAGTTAGGGATCAAGCTTACAGGTATGAGTGCCTAGTGCCCCTATAGGACAGGGACGGGGCTTGCCTCATGCAGGAAACCGTCATGAAGTCTGCTCTTGCATCACTATTCTTTATTGATCTTAGTCTGGAGTCCCTCTCTCTTTCCTCTTAGCTCTTTTTGCTATGATCCTACTGCTTGAAATTTTTTAGGGTCTACCAAATAGCTCAGCACATTAAAGCACCTGCAAGTAGGCACAGTGGCTGGGGGTTCGATCTCCGGACCTGCCAGGCCCACCCCTGGGAGTGCTGAGATGGTAATTGAGACTGGGCATGGCGGCGTGTGCCTGTAATCCCAACTCTTGGGAGGCTGTAAACAGGAGGATCATTACCAGTCCAATCTAGTGGTGAGATCACAAACACCTTGTAGACCTTTCCCTTAAAAATACAGAATACAAAATAAAAAATAAAATTAAAAAAAATAAAAAACTTTTTAAGAAGTAGGTTGTGTACTCAAAGCCCATAACACAAAATTAAAGTTTAATATTTAAAAAATTGGTTCAGAAATTCAGATTCAGATGCCATCTACATCTGACCAGGCTGTGCATGTTCATGTTTAATTCTTGGCACTTGTTAACCTCCCCTGCCACAGCACAGGCCCTCTCCTCCAATTACCCCACTTCTGCATTCCTAGCCTTCTTTAAAAAGCACCTTGAGCTGGTGAGACGGCTCAGTGGTCTAAAGTGCATGCATTAGGAAGTTTAGGCCACCGCAGGGACCTTGGTTCAATCCCAGGAAGCACATGCTGCCCCCCGCCCCCACAGGGAAGGCTGAGAAGGGCATAACACAAACAAATAAATGAGGTTTAAGAAAATACAATAAACTTAAAAAAAAAAGGCACCTTGTTTTGGAAATCTGTAACATATGTATTGTTGTATGTTACCCTGTTTCTTTTCTTTTTCTCTTTATTTTTGCATCTGTTTTTACTCTTCAACATAAAATAAAATTGAATCAAAATAAAGTAAAATAAAAGCATCTTGGAGGATGGGGACTCCACGCTACCTAGGGGTTTCTAAGCTCAGCCCAGGAACTCTGAGATGAGGAGAAAATATATCTGTATTTTTGCTACCTTAATATTAGACCTCCAGACACACCATTTCTTTGTCGAAATGCAATCCCCCAACCCCCAGAAATAGGATTCTGTTGTTTTAAAGAAGTCCTTTCTGGGACTGGCCAGATAGCTCAGCAGACTAAAGAAACTGCTTAGACAGAATGGGTTGGACTCCACACTTCAATAATTCCTCACTGTGATTCTAACCTAGAGCCAGAACTGGACATCACTAATTTGCTCCATTTAATCTCTAAAATGAGTGTCCTTGAGTGCCCTCTGGAAGCTTCTACATCCTGCTACCTAGGGGTTTCTAAGCTCAGCCCAGGAACTCTGAGAGGAGGAAAAAATATATCTGTATTTTTGCTACCTTAATATTAGACCTCCAGACGCACCATTTCTTTGTCGAAATGCAACCCTCCAACCCCCAGAAATAGGATTCTGTTATTTTAAAGAAGTCCTTTCTGGGACTGGCCAGATAGCTCAGCAGACTAAAGCAACTGCTTAGACAGAGTGCAGTAGCTGGGGTTCGATTCACAGTGTGCTTTGCTGGCCGTGCCCCCCAGGGTGCCCTGAGACAGTGACTGAGACTGGGTGTGCTGGCACACACCTGTAATCCCAGTGCTTGACAGGCTGAAAATAGGAGGATCACTACCAAAAAAAGGTCCTTTCTGGTCAACACATGCACCCTTCAGTATCCTATTCCTCTATCTCAGTAGTAGAACATGGATCTGTAAGACCAACTCAGTGTATAATTATGATTCCAAAAATACAAAGAAAACTCTCAGCTTTTCCCTAATAGTACAGCTACTCTCTGGCATCTTGGATCATTCAGCCATGGTTATACCTTCATATGAGTAAAGACTGGCACCAGATCCAGGCCAAGGATGGAGGAGGGGCTCAAGCAGAGACAGGACCTCAAATGGGGAATGAGGAGTTAGTGACCCATGAGCATGTCTGAGGTCCCCCACATGCAGCGTCAGCTGTCATATGTGAGGAATAGGACCCAGGTGAGGGACATTATCCCTGCCCATAGAACTTGCTCCTAGTAGAGTATAGGTGGTCAGTTTTAGTGCCACAAATATGGTACACCTTTTTCCAGGGTATTGAGACAATTACATGAATCTATATCCATGGATGTCTATCAGCAATATTACCTACCTCTTTTTCTAAATCAGAACTCAATTCTATACCATGGCAGCACCTGAATTTCCCACAATTCCTAGTCACTTGCTTTCTCCACAGGCAACTCATGCCATAGCCGTTTGCTTGTCCAAGGACAGAAATGATCTCCTCCTTATTTGAACACTTGGTTACATTTACAAAACTTCTTAGCTTTATCATATGCTGTTGGTTGCACACAAGCTACAGATCCACCCATCTTCAAGAGGAAAGGGCTATATGCAAGGTCATGAAGGCCAGAAGGCAAGATCTGTCTTCTTGTAGATCTTCTCGTAGGATCTGTCTGCCATGGGAGGGTTGAGCTCTTCTTGGTGCAGACAGGCCTGCCACCCTGTCTTTATATAGACTGCATGTGAATGGAGCCAACATGGGCCCATCTCATACAGAAGGAGACTCAGTTTCAAAGATCTGATCTCATTTACAAATTTCCATGGTTGAGAGGGATACAGTGGGTCTCTTTTTTTAATGTACTTAGTACAGGGTCTACAGGGTCTCCCTGCGCAGATCAGACTCCCAGTGATGATCCTGTTTTCAGCCTCTCAAGTGCAAAGTGGGTCTTGAGTGCAGTCTTCTCTAGCATCAAACCAGTCAACCAATAATCTACTTGCTCTTCATCTAAGCAACGCAGACACATAGAACCAAAGTCAAGGAGCGTCCAGGTCGAAGGAAAATTCAGTGGCACCGTGGGAGTATTTCAAGCTATGGGCTCCCCTTGGATTGCAAGCATGACTCTGACTCCGTGTGCTTCCTGAGGGAGGAGGACACCTTTATTCATCTCAGAGGTCACCACACTGCAACTCCCTCTCCCCTGGGAAGTTGGTGTTCAGGGCTCTGTCACAAGGACATTCTCATGCACAGCAGGAGAGGTCCCGAGGCACTCCCTGTCTGTATTATCTAGGGATTGGATCCAAAGGTCCCCACCCTTTTGCAGCCTTTTCCTACTGGGTAATTGTTGGCCATTTCAAGTGGTTTTTTAAAAAGTAAGAAGTCGAGAAACTGGGTGAGAGATGTTTGCTGTAGGCAGTTATATTTCTAGCCAAGTCTTTAACTGGCTGACCTGGGGCTGCAATGGAAACTAGTGACTTAAACATGAGTGGAAATCGCTTTAAAAAATAATAGCAGCATACTGGCGTGGCCTCTGTGAAACTGTGGGTGAAGATTTTCAGAGGAAGACAGATCATGTCCCTTGGGTTTGATCTTAATAGCGTTTTTCACTTGTAAAATCCTTGCAACCCTTAAAGACTATTTGATTAATTATGTGATTTAAGTGACTGGCAACTCTGTCCCCTTGATGTTACTTTATAGATGAGGGTTCAGGGGGAAGATCCTTGTCTTGCCTAAGTCCATCTAGGTCACAGAGAAAGAGTTGGGTGTCACGCAGAGATGTGAACTCAGTAAATTCACACCTGAACTCCCATTCCTTGAATAGAGGGGGACATGTCCCTGGAGAGGGCTCACATATGCCAGGTCCTGGGTGCATCCCAGGTTACACCATGCACACACCCAGGAGCTGAAGGGAGGCGAGAGTCCAACATCAACATCCTCTAGAGGAGATCTTAAAGTGCCAGTCCAGTGCCAGTACTTTTGCTGTCACCTCCCATCCTAAAGGGCGGAGGTGACTTGCTCTGACCTCTGCTCCTTGGGGAATTCTGGTGGCTTTGAAGGCTGCCTCGCTCGCTCCAGCTAATTTCTTGGAGATTTCAACATGTCCCTTTACAAAATGGAGCCAGGCAGAGAATTCTGTAGAGAAAGATTTTGTTGTTGTGCCATCCCAGGTTTGCTGGCACTGTGAGTACGATTTTGCCAAGGCAACTCTTAAGATACTGGCCGGGCAGTGATGCTAGGCACAGAGAGGTGGCGAATGTAAAACACCACTTTTGTGAATCTACGTCTTAATCTAGGGCTTAGCTTAATGATTTTGTTCAAATTGCAAACAGCTTCAGCTTCTCCCAGCCAAAATGATTCCTTCCGTATGGCATCAGGAGCTGATGTTGGCTAAATCTTAGGATGTTCCTCACTCTGGAAGGGTGCTAAGGAGACTCTTGGGAGGAGCTTGGAGAGGGTCTTGTTTACGAAGAGTAGGGCCAGTGCTTCACTTTCAGCAGACCAGGTTTCTGAGCAGAGCTGGATGTGGATCCATCTATGGAGCACCAGAGAGAGGGACGCCAGAGCAGGGGTTAGGGGAGGGCAGGACCCCAGCCCAGGAGAGCTGTGGCAGAGGGGGTGCTTTCACCACACAGAGCCACAGTGGAGAAACCATTACGTAGAATGAGGGACACTGGACTAAAGAGAATGATGCTCCAAACGTAAGATTTGCCCAGCTAGGTTGTGCACTGACTTAGGATTCATGGCCTCTCTCAGTCCCTTTTCTCCCCCCTGGAATGTCTGTCCTGGCTGTCCCCACATGGAACCGTGCATGCACATGGCTTATCTGGCCTCACAGGTGTACAGCTCAGAGGGAATTCTTCCTTGGGATGAGCCACATCTCACGTTTTCCTTATACTCATTTAGGTGGTTTTTGGTGAGACCTTGGACTTTAGGGTTGATGCTGACAGGAATGGAAACTTTGGCAGCTACTAAGAAGGCATGCATGTTATTTTGCATGTGCTAATTTCACGAATTTTGGATGCCATGGACAGAGCTGTGCCCTTCCTCTTGCCTCATGAAATGCCTGTGTTGGAGTCCCGATCCTCAAAGTGACTGTGACTGTAGATAGTGCTTTCAGAAGATAATGAAAGTTGCAGAGGGTCATAAAGGCAGGTACCTAACCCAGTAGGGTTGGTGGCCTTGGAGGAAGAAGAGAAGGAGAGATCTTTCTTTCTGTTCTGTGAAGATTAGCTTGAAGGCAGCATCCTGAAAGCCCATCCCAGCAACCAAATTGGCCATCAGTTTAATCGCGAGTTTCCCAGCCTTCAGTGCTATGAGAGACAAACTTATTGTTGGACCCTCCTGCCGGTATATGGCATTTTGTGACTGCAGCCTAAGCACAGTAAGGTACCCCTTTAAGACCTTGGTGTTGTGATTATAATGCTAACCCAAAGTGCATCGTATAGATCCCTCTGAGGTCAGTTCTCACACTCAACCCATAAACCAGTGGACATTCTCTCTGCGTTGTCTGTAGGGGTACATAGAGAATACAGCGTAGGTGCAACATGTTTCTCCAACACAGCCAGTTTAGCAGAAGAGCCCAGATCAGCCTCCCACATACCCCAGGCTTGTTCCTTCAAAGGACAGCAGAAGACAGTGTTGGAGGCAGAGCTCAAAGAGAGGAGAGATGGTGGTGACCAGGAAGAGCTTTGCTGAGTGAACAGGGATGCTAATGAATGTCCCCAGGACACAAGCATCATCAGTGGCCCTATAGTAGCTGGGTGAGGAGGGCTGGGGGCCGGGTGGACCACAGACCTACCACACTGCTGGCAGCCTTTGAAAGAACCAGATCTCCGGTGTCATGTGCTACACTGGAGCCATGCGTGCTCCTGGGAGAGATACACACAGGGCCACCGGGATGTGTGAGTCATTCATGGGAAGAGACTCAGGTCAGTGTCATCATGCAATGCAGCATCAGGGGCATCTGTCCTTGCATAAGCCTCCCCCACTAGGCTGGGCAGGGTGGCCATCATCATAGTTGTCCCATGAGTGGCTGCCTGAGCTCCTGGCTGCTGTGCCGCATACTGGAGAGAGGTGCCACATAACCAGATCCACCCACCCACCTCCCACTCCCTAGGTTCCCAAACAGAGGGGAAATCTCAGTTCCAAGGCTGGAACGACCTCACAGCCTCACTGCGCCCAAGAAGTTTCTAGAATTTCAGGGTGGCAGCAATCCTTTGCTTTGTTCCACTCCATCACATACGAAACTTCCTTACTATGAAGAGATCAAAGAAGGCTGATTTGGCTCAGCCTTCTTTTCCCCAGGGAGCACCTAAAGTGCCTCCACAGAACATAGCACTGTGGGGACCATGGCCCCAAATGCCAGCTAAAGCCCCCTATTCCTGTGTGTGGAGACCACTCCCCTCTGTCTTAGGCAATGAGCCCTTTCCTTCAAGAATTGACAGGCACAGCGATTTTGCTTCCTGAGGTCCCACAGCTTCTGAGGTGACTGGTCCTGACTTTCCCAACTCCCTGCCCATGTTCTTCAGCCTGTTGCTGGGCTCATCCTGGGGCACTAAGTATCCAGTCCTATATTCCAATGACACCACAGAATTCAGGGATGCAGGATAGGCCAGGTTGTCCCTGGAAACCCCTGGAGCCCTCACCTAAAGACTTGGGAGAGTTTATTAAAGGGATTCTTTGCGAGAGCCTGAGCACAACACAGAGGCACTGTGAGCAGACGGTAGAGAAAACACTTGGAGGAACAGAAGTGAGGATTGTTACCACCTGGATACCTGAGCTAAACACAGTCTCAGGGATAGGTGTCACCCTTGATTAAGGGGGCAAAGCAACCCAGAGTGGCCAAGAGGGACAGAGATGCAGGGCAGTAAACACCCTAGCTTCATGCTCCGAAGACCTCCAGGCTCCTCTGGAGCCGCTCCCTGGCACACTGCATCCTCTGCGCTGAGAGCAGGGAGACGCTGTGCTGTCCCCACTATCCCTGTCCCCAGGATACAGAGCAGAACATGGGCCCGGAGAGACATCCAGAGCCCTCCAGCCAGCTGGTCAGGAAGCAGCTGCTTCCCGGCTCCATGCAGGGAGCTCCCTGAAGCGCTGGGCTTGGGAGCGAGTCTGCACGCTACAGAAGATGCACAAAGACACTGGCAAGAAGGGGGAAGCTTGTGCATCTGCTCGCCCTGCTGCCCTGAGGGGTTAGCGACATTTAGAGTCTCCTCTGGTAGACCCCAGGGCTCCTGTTTACTAGGGGGGCTCACCCCTCAGCCACACCCCGGCTCCTCTGATAGGTGAGGTTGGCTCATGAGTTTTGCCTTGGGTTGGAGGGATCGCCGCCTGGGCAGCTCTGCCTCTCACCGTCCCTGCTTCACTGCCAGGCCACGGCCTTACTGAGCCCTCAGCCTAGTGGCAGAGAGGCCACTAGCTTTCCTGTTCCCAGAGTTCTCTCCTTCGGGAGGCAGCCTGCATCCTCTTCCTCCCTTGACCTGTATGCTCCAAGCTCCTCAGCACCTCCCTCAGGCTGAGGAGCTGCTCTGGAGTCCTCCAGCAATCCCTTTGTGCAGCATCCTCACCACTCTGACCCTTGCTTTAGAAGAGTAGACTGAGGCTGGCGAGATCGCTCAGCAGACTAAGGGCAGGCTTAGGCAAGTGGAGGGACCGGGATTTGATTCCTGGCACCGCGTGCTGTGCCAGCCTCACCTTGGGCTCACTGAGCTGGCCACTGAGTCCCAGCGTGGTGGCACATGCCTATAATCTCAGCACTAGGGAAGCTGAAAACAGGAGGATCAGTAAGAGTCCAAGTTGCATAGTCAGATCCTGTACCAAACACATAAAAATGAAATGAAATAGAAGAGCTTTTCTGCCTACTGCCCATCCCTTGAGGGATGAGTAGAGGCCAGGATGGTGGCTATTGGCCTGGTTTCCTGAGCACTGAGATGGCACCTGGTACAGAGCCACTGGTAGGCTCTGTGGAGGGGTGGGGGAGGGGGTTCTGAACCTGCTCTTCTTGCCTGCGATGTACTAGCTTTCCATCACTGTGACAAAATACCAGAATCAGTCAGTGTACGAAGAGTCCTATTTACCTCACTGCTGCCAAGAAGCAGAGAGGAACAGGTCAAGTGTCTCTAAATCCCCTTGGAGAACATACACCCAAGCACCCAGCATCCTCCTGCAAGTAGCCCTTCAACCTCCCTGGACCTCCTCACCCCAGCTGGTCTGCATCTACTTTCCCCTGCACCCTTTCCCAGCCCTCTCTGCATACCTGGACTCCCCAAAGCAGCACATCCCATATATAGGAGCCAAGCCAGCCTGAGGTGAGCTCTGTGCACCCAGCAGGCTGTCACAGATCTGCCCCACCCCCCCGCAGACAGGGCTGTGCCAAGCACTCTCTTCTGTCTCCACTGCTGGTGTTCCACTTCCCTGCCCCATTCAGGGATGAAGGGCCATTCCTCGTCCTGTGGCACTTTGGTGGCTCTGTATGTGACTGCACACACCCCATCCCAGAACACAAGGGTTTGTGTGGATTCCTGGCAAAAATATTCATGCAGCCTCAGCCAACCACCCCAGCTCCCATCATCTGTGTAGATTTTAGATCTAGAGGAACCACGCTGTGGGAAAGACCCTGGGAGGGCTGAGCATTGATTGAGCAGATTTGTTGGGAACCATGGGCTCCCACAGAATGCAGGCAGTGAAAAAGCCTGCTCTCCTCTTTCATTGACTTTCATTTTGCCCATGCAGCCCATAAAAATAGGCAGAGGTTCCTGGGTTTGAATCTTTCCTCCTCTTTGTCAAGATTATCCCATTTCTGGATTTATTAATCTTTTCAGTGCTTGGAAGTTCCAGCTGTGTGTCATTTAGATGGATTCCCAGACAAGAGCTAAAAGTGTCCATTAGTACAAAATGCTAATCTGTGATTTCTTAGATGGCCCTGATTAAAACCACTTATCTATGCAGCCAGGCCACCTGAGACCGAGTTGCCTGAAGCCTTTCTGAGCATTTCAGGCAGTGGGTGCTGGGGTCTTAGTTTATGCCTCAAGCTAAGTAAGAGTTATCTATCGCACCACATGACAAATATCCCTCTCCACATTTCTGCTTTGTAGAGGAGCAAGGCGTGGCCAGAGAACTCTCTGTAGGTTACAGAGCTTGTGGATACTGGAACCAGGGGAGACTCAGAGCCCAGGAGATCCTGATGGGGTCTTTTGCCTTAGCTTTGATGATTGATTGATTTGGTACAGGGTCTCACTGAGCAGCTCAGACTCGTAGATCCTCCTGTTTTCAGCCTCCCCAGCGCTGGGATCATAGGCCTGGGCCACCACTCGTGGTTTTGGTGGCCAGCTCAGCACATCTGGTGATGAGGGCAGCACAGTATGTGGTGCTTAAGATTGAACCCCAGTCCCTATGCTCACCTAAACAGCTTAGTCCACTGAGCTATCTTACCGGCCCTGAGGACAGCATTCTTGGGGCAGTGCACCAGGGTGTTCCTTATCACCTGTGGGTATCAGTTATGAGTGCAGCACTCTTGTCAGTGACATTGAAAGAGTGACACATATGGTTCATAGTAAAAACCCTGGAGAGATGTTATGGGACAGAAAGGGGCAGACTGTTTATTTAAAATTTATTTGTGCTTTGCAACTATTGGTTATAAATTGTCAAATGAGCTTAAACACAGCTTATTGGTAAAAGACAACATCCTGACTGGTAGTAATGTCCTCTTTTGCTGTGTAAACTGCAGTTGGAACACATAGCCCATTCAGGAGAGAAAAGCCAAGCAAGCCTGGGTGAGTCCTACGCATGCTGCACAGGAAATTCTGCCTGAAGAGTCAGCAGCGAGATGCTTTGACTGTGTTATTGCTGCTTTCCTTCCACTTGCTCTAGTTAGGTTCAGCACAGCCAGAGGCCAGAGCCACTACAGGGTTCACCACCCATCTAAACACTGAAATGGAGTCTGGCACGAATATCAATGTGGAGAATCACTAGCTTTGCTCCCAGGGCAGATAAAACTGTAGTACAATGAAACAAAAGAGTTAAAAAAAAGTGCTAAGATTTCCAAGCTGTCTGACATGAGCACCCTGTCTCAGTACAGGCCCTAGACAAGGAGCCTGTGAAATGCAGGCAACTGTATTTAAGAGTCTCTGGAATCTTCTCAGAAAGCAGAAAGGTGTGCAAAGAAGGCGGCAGACTCACCCAACATCCCAGCTTCAGGCCCTGAGAATCCTGGGATCCCCTCTGCCCCTGGAGAGCCAGGGAGTCCATGCACCTAAGGAATAAATAAACAGGTGGACAAAAAAAATGAGTCCAGGAGCAAATGGAGAAAATGGAAGGACACTTCTGCAGTATGGCCCCAAGAAGCCCACCTTTCCCTGGGGGTGCAAGGAAGGAGGCTGTTTCCTACTTACTGTCCTAAAATTAAATAGATGCTTTGCAAATTAGGGTGTGGTTATCCTGATGAATTTATCAGAAGCCAGAAATGCATGCAATATAGGCAGCCCATGAAAATCACAGGCCGGCCTGGCCTATATGAAATGCACTCTAAACCCTTATTGGAAGCTCTTCCTGGACACATTTAGCAAGCGTGAAGGCTATTTTATAATCAAGTGTTGAGTACTTAGTGCGACTTGGAGTGACAGTGGGAGCTGGAAGGGGTCAGATAGGTTCACTTCCATGCTGTGGCAGGGTAGAATACTATTCAGGTCCAGCCAGGTTCAGCGGGAACCATCGGTGTTTTGTCATAGGAAGCTTTGTCTCCCTGCAGTGGTTAGAGCTGTAGTGGCTCCCAGGGGTCAAAGCCATGCCCTGCACAGGGCCCCATGGGTCCCTGAGAAATGGGCACCAATGCCTT
>PVKN010006319.1:0-10301 GCA_004027915.1 Capromys pilorides
CTCAGGAAAAATGACGCCCGCCCTTTTGCATTTTACAGCTTGGATTTTAAAAAGACCCATTAAATCCCACCGGGCTCTAGAAGAACGCTGCCCACCTCCCGCTTTACCTTGAACTCCAGATAAAAGTGACAGTTTTAAGGCGATTGGGATTGTTACATTTAATTTTATGAGAGAAAAGAACCTCCACGTGTGATCAGCGCAGCCAGTCTTTTGGAGACAAGTGGCTCCACTAAGCATCCTCAAGTCTAGGGTATCAGTGCGCTCCCCCACAACTCTCCTCACCACAGATGAGAGGGCAGAATATGCAGATGTCGACATCTGGAGGTCCAAGTCCAGTTTCATTTCCTCAGGAAGGGAGGGAGAGGGCCAAGTCCAGGAAGGGACAAAGCAGCCTGAACATGTCCCTTGTCCTGTTGTGTTTCTCCCCCACACTGTTTCTTGCTATATCAGACCTTGGCATCCCTGCACGTGGTGAGATAGTGATTTAAGGTCAATGAACCTCCTTGTCTCCTCAAAGATAACTTTGCATATATACTTTTTCCTTATTATGAAAATAAATGGTTTCTTTTGATTGGTCCAGGGTAAACAAAGGAATCCAAGAGTATAGACCTATGTGGCTGGGAACAGAGGGAACTTTTACAACAAGCAGATGACTAAGTTCAGATTATGGAAAGAAATTTGAAAACCTCCTTTGTTAAGGAATCCTTCTACACCTGGGAGTTCTGTTTCAAGTTTTCTCAGTAGATGCTGCTGGTGAAGCCTGACCTTGAACTCAACAGTTTGCAATTCTTTCCCTCTCCTGACGCCATGGATCTATTCACCTGCCCCGTGGGGCTCAACATAAGCAGGAAGGTCACTGTCACCTTCAAAACAACTTTTCAAGGATTCCTGACCTTGCTTGGAGCAATCCTAAGACTCCCCCTCCACCATCGCTGTGAGAGTTCCCCTTTCTATACCCAGAGCAAAGGAACATCCTTATCGGGAGACAAAGGTCACAGAGAACACTCTGAGCAAACAGGCCCGAAGATTCCCCTAGTTTATCATTACATCACACCTGTTTCAAGTTCTGTTTCTCCACCACTACCCCCTAGCATAAAAGTAATACATACAGCTTGAAGCGTTTCAGTCTTCATTTCCGTATGAGGGCTACTACATCATATAAAACTTATGCAAAACAAATTTGTATGCTTATTTTATTTTATTTTATTTTGTGCATGTGATGGTGTCTTTCTATACTGCTGGGCCTCAACTCCTGGGTAAAGGAACTTCCTGCCTCAGCTTCCCAAGTAATGGAACTCCAAGTACATGCGTAGCATTGTGTCTGTCTTGGGTTTTCTCTTCTCTTTTTTTTTGTAAGGGCTTACAGGATGTGCAGGGTTGCACTATGTACATGGGACTCGGAGTGACCTGCCCGTTTTCAGCCTCCCAAAGAGTTGGTATTATACGCATGAGCCACCATGTCCCGTCTCAATCGCAGTCTCACTGCTACCTGGAGGCGGGGCTGGCACAGCAAGCCAGGGATCAAACCCTGGCCACTGTGTCTGCCTAAGCAGGTGCTTTGATCTGCTGAGCTATTTGGCTGGCCCAGGTTTTTTCTTCTTAATGTATCTTTTGTTATGAACACTTTAGCCATGAGCCCAGGATGAGTGAAGACAAGATGATCTTCGCCTTCTAGATACTTGCCCAGTTATCCTGTCTCTAGAATGTAGATGATTGTGAAGCAATATGTGAAGGGCCAGGAGGGACTAAGATATGGCAGGAAGTTCCACCAAGGGGGAAGGGCATGATGGCATAACTGAAGGCAAATCATACAGCACGGTCTTAGGGAGAGGGCTGCAGGGAAACAAGAGGGTCACCACCACCGCCCTGGAGCTCAAGGACATCTCCAAGAAGGTGGTGGCTGAGGGAGCAGTGAGCCAGCAGAAGGGTGTGGTGCTACGGGGAGGGTTAGAGCTTTGGCGCACAGACAGGGAAGGGAAAGGGAGTCAGCGTGAGAGTCTGTGTGGTGAAAAGGAATCGGGGAGGATGCTGGTGGCTACAAGCAAGGCTGGGAGCACAAACGGAAAGGCAGTCACATGGCACACTAAGGAGTCTGGAAAGCAACAGAGAGAGTCCAAGAAAAGGGAATGGCCGGACTTGCTGTTCAGTGTAGGAAGATCAGGGTGGCTTTCCACAGAGGGGACAGTGAGGAGAGCTAGACTGTGAGAGTGCCTTAGATGAGAAGCACTACGGAGCTATACAGCTAAGTGTTCACTGATAAAATCAACACAGGCTGCTGGAAGTTTATTGGGACTAGAGTATGAACAAAAACACAACTGCCTACAGAGAGTTCAAAAGGTTGTGGAGGAAACAAATATGAATAATGTAGTTACACAAACAAATGCAAAATGACAAGATTAACAGATGTTTTACTGTGCTAGAAACTGCTTTTCTTCAGAAGTTGTTATTTGTTCCTTTGCTCAGTTAGGCAGCTGAACTACATTCCCCAGCTTTCCTTGCAACAGGGTTGACCACGTGACTAAACTTTAGCCAATGATATCTAAGTGGTGAGGAGTGGTTGTAATAAATTGGCCCTTGAATGTGTAGGGGAAAAAAACACTGATAACCTGAGTAGTAGCCCGGGAGTGTGATGTGAGCAGGAAGTAGATGCCAATAGATAAGCAGTTATACAGTGTAGTTGGATCTATTTGTTAAATCACCTTCACCTACCATTAACATATACACATATAACACACATATGAAGGAAAACCACAAGGTAAAATGATAGTAAAAAATTGGGGAACCTGACATAATTTGAGGAAGGAATGTCAGAAATATTTCACTGTGGAATTCTGAAGATGAATAGGACACAGAACTGAGACGTACAAAAAGGGAACAGTTGGGGCCGGTGAGATGGCTCAGTGGTCTAAAGCTCCTGCTTAGGCAACTGCAGGGACTGCGGTTCAATCCCCGGCACCACATGCTGTGACAGCCCCACCCCCAGGGCAGGCTGAGCAGGCCAGAACACAGATAAATAAATGAGGTTTAAAAAATAAAATAAAATAAAATAAACTTTAAAAAAAACAAAAAGGGGACAGTTTAAGAAATACTGAACAAGTACACTCTACGGCTAGAGAACCAGATGTGTATGTGGAAGAGAAATTAAAGATACCTTCTAGGGGTCAGAGAGATGGCTCAGGGCACAAGTGCCTGCCTGGCGAGTGCAAGGTCCTGAGTTTGGTGCCTGGTTCCACCAAAAAAAAAGGTACTTTGTAGGGTTCTGCCCAATGCGTGGCAATGCTAGCCAAAGAGGACACAAGAAGTTTGGGGGGAAGATAATAGAAATATGAAGCTAATGGTGGCCAAGAACCACACTAGAGTTGTCCAGATAGTTGGAAGGATGATTCTGAAGCTCAACAGAGAGGGATTAAGCAGCAGATGAAGGATGAGGAGTGAACTGCCTCAGAATGTTAGCTGGAATAAGGGAGAGAGAACAGTAGCTCCAGGAGGTGGTGTAAGGACGGAAGGCAGAGGTGAGAACCCACGCCCACAGAACAGCGGGGAGAAATCCAGGAAGAGGAATCTTCAAAAAGCTCAGGAGGAGCAGACAGAATGGTGAGGAGAGCTGAATGAGAAAGAGGAAGGGATCCTGAAAGCCAAAGGGAAGATTTTATAGTGGTATTTTTAAAAAAGCAGCTGAAATTTTTCTCCGCGACTTTTGCATGAAGAAGGATTCTGTAGCAAAACAACGTTTAGGATAATCTTGAGACATTGCAACTTCAGACATTTAGAAATTTGGGTTTAAAATGATTGAAAATCATCTCAGCATTCTAGGGGGTTGAGGCGGGAGAATGATAAGTCTGAGCTTATACAGGGAAATTTAGCAGCGTGCTGCCTGCGAATAGAAACATGAAAGAGGGTGGGGATGTAGCTCAGTGGGAAGGCCCTTTGGACCACGGGGGTGGGGGATGGGCGGGGCATAAGAAAGAGAGAGAGACTTCTCACAATGACAAGCAATCCAAATATGAGTTTTATAAAACTGCCCATCATTTTTCAAAAACAGGGCTTGGAACGGAACCCAGGGTCTCTCACATAGGAGGCGAGCACTCTTCCACTGAGCTACAACAGCCAGGACACTGAATTTAACTTCGTGTTCAAGTTCTGTCATGTATCTGGGCCTGGTAGCGCATTCGTTATCTTGAGGCGCTAGTAGGGTGTATGGTGCTGTGAGAGTGAAGCAGAAGGCGGAAGTAACTTTAAAATTAGAGTAAAATATTCCACTCAAGCAAGAAAAATGCAATTTGGACTCTAAGGTCCTTTCGTTGTGGTTTTCTTTTTTCCTTTTGATTTTGCAAAACTGTTGCAAGTTGACTGTGTTTGGAGTCATTTTAATAACCAAAAAAAGGACCTGACCACTTCCCTCTCTTCTTCCCCTTTATACTCTCCTTTTCTCAGTTCTCTTACCTTTGACCAAGGGATGGAGCCTTCCTCATTTCTCCTCTACTTCCCAAAGCCCAAATTAGTCCCTCTGGTTGGCATAACACATTTTCTAAAGGAGACAACAAAAATTCCTTTGGGCCTTTTCTTCTGCTGTTCTCCACCCCTACCCCCCTACAGTTAAAAGCCAAGTCTCTTCCTTTTTCCTGTTCTCCAATTCAGCTCCTCTCCTCTTAATGGGCCTTTGGTTCTCTTCTCATTTTCTTCTTTTCCTACTCATTTTTCTCATTAGCAAGTTCTGTGTTCTTCTACCTTATAATGCTTTCTCTGCTTTTATACCTTGTTCTATTTCCTTCCGTGTAAGAATGAGATAGGACAGCAGCGTAAGGGACCCTTTCAGAGAGAGAGGGGCACCTTCAATACAGCAACATCATCGCTGTACACAAAGCCAGTCAGAAAAATACTATTTTGAACCAATCAGAAACTTGCTACTTTCAATCCTTTGAATCTAGTGCTGCTCAGAGAACCAATCAAAATACTCTTTGCAATCCTTCATTTGCATGTGGGCACAACCAATCAAAAGATACTATTTCTGATCCTTCATTTACATGTTGTAGGAGCTCACTGAGGTTTTGATAAAACAGTTTGTATTTGCTCTGACACTGAATATTTGACAGGCTGGCTTTCCTGACGCCTTATGTGTATGGCAGACAGATAAATCTGGGAATCTGGGATAAGTTCCTGTTATGGTTTATGTCTAGTTGTCCCCCCAAAGTCTCATGCAATCATGGGGCAGGGACTTCTAGAGTTTGAGACTTGAGTCATGATCCACTGGGATTATGTTTTAGTACAGATGGGATTATAGGTCTGAGTCCTTCCGGGATTATGGGTGTGGCCTAAGGAGGATAGGTTGAGGCAGAGAGCCTGAAAGTAATATAAAGAGAAACAGAGAGACAGATGCTGGCTGTTGCTCTCTGCGCCCTGGTTGATTGGTTGCCTCTGTCACCATTTTGTTGCTGTTCTGCCACCATGAACTGGATGCTCTCTGCCCTGTTCCACTCAGCCTTGGCCCAGCCGAATATGGACTGAAACCTCCAGCAGCTGTGAGCTAAACAAACCTTTCCTTCCTTCATTTTGAGTATCGGGTATTTGTCCCAGCAACGAGTAAAAAATAACTAAGACAGTCCCCGTTTCTTTATCTTGGGGCCTCTGTGAGCCTTTTCACCTGCCTGTTCTCACTTGCAGAGCATTCTTCTGTTCTGCCTCCAATAAATGTAGCTGTCTTTTCTCTGTATTGTTCAGTTTATTCTTTGGGATGTCAAGAACCTTGAAGGAAGCCTCGCGGGGTGCTCTGTGTGGCAACAGGAGCACCCCAAGTCAGTGAAGTGTTGTTCCCCTCACTTCTGGAGTGGTGTGCTTCAACTTCCTTGTCTCTAAGGTGAGCATGAAGATGCTTTTTCTCCCGCAGTCCCTTTGCCCTGTTGTTTCCGTCCAGTTAGTGTGCAGAGCACTGCCTTACGTAGCTAAGGAAAGGAGGCCTGAGCCATTTCTCGCTTTCTATAAGTTGCTTATCATAAGCAAGTACAGGGCCGGCGAGATGGTTCAGTGGTCTAAAGCGCCTGCTTAGGAGGGCTCAGGCAACTGCGGGGACTGCAGTTCGATCCCCGGCACCACATGCTGCGCTAGCGCCACCACCAGGGCAGGCTGAGCCAGCCACAAAATGAATAAAGAAACAAACAAACACAACAAGCAAACAAATAAATAAATAAAAAATTAAAAAAAAAAATAAGCAAGTACATTATTACGGTTTCTTAAAGGTGATCATAGCAAGAGGCATCGTGACAAATATCATAGGCAGTGAGCAGTGGTGAGCTCAGAGCAAGGAGGGGTAGGGCAGAGTCAAGAAACCAAGCAAGAGGAACTCTGAGCAGAGCGTGAGAACATGTTGATGCCCTGCTGGGGCCCAGTAAAGGACCTAGGAGAGAGAATGGCCCCTTGGCCAGAAGTAAAATACAGTCTGCAGCTGTAGAGTATAGCTATTGCTGTCTCCTTGTAAGTCATCACCATAAGCAAAGCAACTTCAAAAACCTCCGCTGCTTAACATCACGATCTCAAGACGCATCCATTTACCTATAAATGCCTCAAATTTGTTCTTCTTTACGGCAGAGTAGTACTCCCTTGTGTGAAAATACCACATTTTGTCTATCAGTTCATGTGTTGATGGAAATATAGGTCACTTCTGAGACTTAGCTATAGTGAATTGTGCTGCTGTAACCATAGGCTATATGACATTAATGCAATGGCTCTAACTCTTTGAGGAAGATTCCTAGAAGGGGAAGGCTGTAGTAGTTTACATTACCACCAACGGTGTAGAAGGGTTCCCTTCCCTACACCATCTGCAGCCTCACCAGCATTTGTTATTATCTGACTTAATGTTGTTTTAATTTTCCTTTCTCTAATGACCAGGATGTTGAACATTTTTTCATGTATTTATTAGCCATCTGTATTTACACAAATTGAAATGTCACATTGTTTGTCTTATGTGAGAGACTGACAATATAAATAAAGAGCTAAATAAAAGACAGATAAAAGGAAGCAGGGAGGTCTTTTTCAAATGAGAAGGAGTTGAAGATGGAAGGAAGTTGGGCATGATGGTGCAGGCCTGGAATCCTAGCCCTGGGAGGCTGGGGCAGGAGGATCGCCTTGAGTCAGAGGTCACCCGGGCTACGCAGTGAGTTCAAGGCCAGTCTGGACTGTACAGCAAGACCCTATCTAAAAAAAAGAAAAAAAAACTTAAAAGAGAGAGAGAGAAAGAAATAGATGGAAGGAGTGGGGAGGGAAGGGAAGAGGTATTTATTCATTTTTTATTTATTGTCTGTACAGGGTCTCAGTACACAACTTGGACTCATGGTGATCCTCCTGTTTCCTGCCTCTCAAATGCTGGGATTACAGGTGCGCACCGCGGCACCCAGCCTCCACTGCCCACTCAGCGCACTTGAGAGTGGGGCCAGCGTGGCCGGTGGGGCCAGGAACCGAACCCTGGCCCCTGCACTTCCCTAAGCAAGCGCTTAGTCCGCTGAGCTATACCACTGGCCCTAAAGAGGTATTTTGTTTTAAAAGGAGAAAATTGATCACAAAATGGAAATAGAGTTTGTAAGTAAGAAAGGGAACAATCCCTGGTACCATAAAAATAAATAAGCACATAAATAAGTAAACCGCCTTTGCTTGCCTGATTTGAAAGGAGAATGTTCCACAGCAGCTGAATCACAGTAAAAACCAGCAGGTAGCAAGGGATTTTTTTTTTTCTTTCCTTTTTTTTTTTTTATCCTGAGCCAACTAAAATTTTTGACCATAGATTCAACAGGTGAGAGAATTGATATCAAGAACATAAAAGGGGCAGAGGCCATTTACTTTTGCTTTTTACCCTTAAGGCTAATTTTTTCTCAGAAAGATTAGAGTCTTTAGAACATAAAGAAGATTTGTAATGTACTAAACTAGCCACACAAAGTGACTGTCATGCCCCACCCAATGCCTGCCTGCCTCTCGGCGGCATCTGGCTATGTCACCCACGCAGGTTCTGAACTCAGGGTCCTCCTGCTTCTGCCTCCTCAGTTGCTGGGCTTTTAGGCACATGCCAGTGCACCTGTCTCATGGCTCCCTTGTAAACATGGAAGTCTGTGCCTTCTTTGCTATGATCCTGTCGCCTTGGCCAGTGCTCAGAGATGGGGTGATACTCCCTCTTCTCCCCGAGCAGGAGGATGAGGCAGCCGTCTATAAACTGAGAAGGCTGAGTGTGTGAGCTCTGCCTGGAGCATGAGACCTGCTCAGGCTACACAGACACAGCAGCCACTGCACTCCTAGACACTCTGTGAGTCCCACCGACGGGAAAGCGTGTACGTGGGCAACACAAGGTGTAGTCACAGTATGCAGTAAATGCTCCCTTGAAGAAAAGTATTACAGGAAAAGAGGCACTGACATTCTTTCCTGGCAAAATGCTCTCCTGTGATTTAACCACTTATCCCATCATTCCTGCCCCTTTCTGAGGCAGTTCTGCAAATCCTCCTTCTTGAGTGTCTACGTGGTATGGTTAAAACTCGGGGGAACGCTGCTGCGGAGTCCCATCCAGTGGAAAGGCAGGCTCACACAGACGTTATCAGAGCCTCAACCACTTCATTTTCCAGATCTGAAACTATGAGACTTTGACTCTTCTCCCAAATCATCGTGATAGTGAAAAATAAACATTTTGGATCAATTTGGGCACTGAGGCAGCCAACACAGAACAGCTAAAGAGGCTCAGAGTGCTTCCCAGGGCAGTGCTGAAAACTCAATAATTTGTTAAATATAATCAGCTTAGAAAAGTGTCTGCCACAAAAGAATGTATTAATAAAGACACTTATCATTACTATCTACTGTGATAGTAACAGGATAATGTGATTACCATGTATAGTACAGTAATAGTATAGTACCTGATGTAGAAATTTAACAGGAATTAGCAATCATTGCGTCAGGGATGTACTTAGCTGTCCAATGTGCGCTTAGCATGAGCGAAATCCAGAGCTTCATCCTCCAGAAGCAAGAAAAAAATTAGCAATTATCACAATAGCAGCATAACAATTGACACTATCATTCCTAAAACACTTCCTCAATGAATAGGCTGATTGTTTGCTCCCCTTTGGTCTGTTTTGTGACGGGCTTGCTCATGTGACTGACAGCTACAGGGTCTCCCAAGGACGCCCCAGGGTGACTAGGAAGCACAGAGCCCTCAGTCAGCGGTGCACAGTGTCAGTCCAACTCCGGTACAGAAGAGTTATGCGACCTTGGCCCGGTCATTTGATCCCTTTGAGTTTCAATTTCCTCGCTGTTAAATGAAGAACTCAACGCTCTTTCAGCTCATAAATGTTGCCATTAGAAGTCTTTATGCTGTTTTAAATTTTAAAATCTTGGTTTGTACATCAACATTTAAAAGCTAATTAAAACTCAGGCTTGCAATGAATACTGACTTCAGTTCTTCTGGTCATGAAAGAGATTTCCTTTTTTAATCTCCTGAGACCATTTTTCACAGAATCTGAAATAAGGGTCAGTGTAAGTTTAAGTGTGTAACATTGCAATCTAATCATCCTTATATTATTTTTAATGTATATTGCTGGCATATTATAAATGAAATGGCTTAAATTTAAGCAAGTACAAGGTAGTCATTTTAATTATGTATGGCATAGACACAGTAATTTAGAAATTGGGTCTGGAAGTACATAAGTCCCCCCTTTTCTGTAGGGAATCTTTTCCACAATTGTTGGCAGATGTTTGAAACTGTGGACGGGACAGAGCTCTGCATTTTGGCCCAGTGTTTTCTCACATCAGCTTTCAGCACTGCTGTGTGGAGCGGCTAATGTGTCCTGCTATGTTGTGTGTCCTGGTGTCCTCTCTGCCTCCCTCCTTCTGTATTCTCGGTGCATTCCTAGGCAAAAAGAGAGCTTCTTAAACTATGGCAGCAGCTCATCTCGAAGATGAGAGAGTTACTGACCGGCAGGTACAACATGCTGCAGGGGCGCGTGGGACAAAGGGACAGCTCCCAGCCAGGTGAGATGGATGAGGTAGCCCAAGGTCACGTCATGCCAATTAGAATGGCTCAAAGTCTAAAACGTATGAATTGTTTATTTCTGGAATTTTCCATTTAATATTTTCGGGCCGTGGTCAACTGTGGTCACTGAAACCATGGCAAGCAAAACCCCAGAGAGGCAGGATACTGCTGTGAAGACTTCACATCCCTCCTTTCCATCATCTTCAAGGAGTTTATAATGTGAAGACACTTATGGAGTTCCTATTAGTTCTTTCAGTTGTACCCTGATTTCTTCAGAAATGTAGTACTAGTTCAAAATCTGTGCAAC
>PVKN010006319.1:10401-28865 GCA_004027915.1 Capromys pilorides
GAGAAAGGGAAAAGGAATGAAAAGGAGGAGAAGAGAGGAGGAGAGGAGCAGGATGGGGGGATAATATCTTAGTATAAATCATGAAAATATATAAGACAGTCTATTCAAGGGGATGTAGCGATACACTTGCCCAATAAGGGTCTGGGTTCTGTTCTCGGTACCACCACCATGACCAAAAAAAAAAAAAAAAGAAAGAAAGCAAAGAAAAAGGCAAAAAAGTATCATCTAGTTTGGTTTATTAGTTAATTATTCATAAGGAAAACTGAGGCTTAGTGACATCCAGTCCTTGCTAGAGAGTGTTCTGTTACTCCACAATCAAATGAGAACTAGAACATAGGTGATCTGTGAAATTGGACTTTCATCCATTTATTCATAGACATGACATGGCTGAAGGACTTCTACTGCAGTTGTCACAGAGACACTCACTGACGGACAAGACACTTCCACAGCCCATGCTCTGAGGAGAATGCTACAGCACAGTTACTGTTATAGTCAGCTAAATTGGACAGAAATATTATAGGCAATCAGACAGGGCCAGGCCCTCAAGGAGATAGCACAGGAGACAAGATGTGTTGCAACTGTGAGAGAGATGGATGCTCCTGCTGTGGGCCAGACCTAAGGACCAGAGATGAAACAAATACCTCCATAAAGATAAGCATCCGGGATTGATCATCACCTTGAGGAAGCCAGGGAGACTCATTAATCCAACCACTACTGGCTGGCTACCAGATAAACTTCTGTTCTACAGTCCTGCTCTCTTGCTATGTGGCTCACTGCCCCATTTCGTCCTGGATTTAATCAATTTTACCTGAGCAATGGTGCTTATAATCTCATTGGTTGACCAGAGTTGTGTTTCATCTCATGCCCACCTAAGCGAGTTCCCATGGTTTCCACCTTAGACATACCTCACTACATGGTTTTACTCTATAAAAATCCCTGGAAGAGACCGCTTCCTGGAAGCAACCCTCTCAGCCCCCTCTTCTATCTCTCTCAGACAGAAGCTTTCTTTCTCAATAAATATTCTGTGCTTAACCTCCATCTGTTCCTAAAATTAATTTACTCTTCTATTTTAGAGAACACGAACTCATCCAAGTACCTTTCAGGTTGTGAATTTCATTTTCCTTATGTCATTACCAAATGTCTAACAAATGAACTCTGAGTACTGGTAAGAGAGAGGGTGTTGGACACAGGGCAGTGGCGAGTATGGGGAGGGAAGACTGCCCTGAGGAGGAGGCTGAGACCCTGAAAGAGAGCAGGCAGGCAAAGGCTGCTAGAAAACCTTCTAAGCAGAGGACACAGCAAGTGCTGAAGCCCCAACGAGGAAAGCTCAAAGAAAGTGGGGCTGTGGAGCTGCAGCTGAAGGAGCAGTGGAAGAGATGCGTGCGTGACTCGGGTGGGGAGGAGCGGAACCAGGCTGTGTAGGGCTGCAAACCAAACACTCAAGGATGGGCTGCATTCCACAGGCAGTGGGAGCTGCTGGGAAGCTAAGCAGGCAACGACAGGACTTGGTTTATAGCTTCAAAAAGTCCAAACGGACCTACGGTGTAGACAATACATTAGAAAGAACTAAAATGGAAGCAGAAGTCCAGCCAGGCTGCTGTCACGTGTGTCCAGCAGAGCGGTGGACTAGGCTTGTGGCACCAGAGTGGAGAGAACCACTGGATGGACTCTAAACTCACAGAAGGCACAACTGGGCGTGTCCCCAAATTTCAATTCGACCATGTTCTTGTGGGAGAAAAGATGATAGTTACATGTAAAATGAGATTTCAAAGTCTTTACATATGATTATCATCATTTTGTATCAATTCTGTGTTAGGCTATCTATTAGCTTAAATATGATTACCATTTGTAAATCTGAGGGGCCAGAATCTCCACCCTCCCTATACTCTAATTTCAGTACAAAATCACAAGAGAACAACCCATGCCAGCATTTTCATAAAAGGCAAAAAGAAGTCAATGTAGATTTAACTCAATTCTGTATGCAGTTTTTATGTTTACATCTGTGTAGATGCTCACATTTCAGTGACTTTTTATCATGACCAGGAATCCACATTCCTGGAGGCAGACCAACAAAACATGCTCTGTAAAAGTGAATTGCAAGGTTTCAGAAATGTTTTCAGTGGTGAGAGCTGAAATAGCTTCTTTAAAAGTTTAACTAAGCAAAAATATTGTATATTGAATTAATTAAGTCCAAATCTAAGAGCTTTGATTTTATTTCATTTGTATTGTTTCCTTCTATAACTTCTTTAGAAAAGACTGTTTAGATTGTATGGTCAATTCTGGGTTACCCAGCTTAAAATATTTCCCTAAATGTGGAAAAGGATTAGGCATGACAAAAAAACTCATGGGACATGCCAAGAATGTCCAGATCAAATGTCCCTATAACATCAGTGGCTGTCACTGAACATCCCTTAGATGCCCCAGATGCTGTAAATATGTCAAATATAATCCTTATGTGAAATATGCCAGTTTGGGGTTATTCTCCAACTCTAGAGGAAATGTAGCTGAGGTTCACACCCAGCACAGCCAAGCCAGGAAGGAAACTCAGCCTAGTTTCTAAGCTCAGTCTCCCTGATAGGCCAATCTTTAAGAATCATTCATTCTCTGACTTAGAGCAGAGAAACATTGATATGACTTCATGCTCCACTTCAAAAAACTGACATTGCCCCAGTGACACCTCTCTGGCTGTGCTGCTGATGTGTATGTAATCCTCATGAAAAAAAAATTAAATCTTATTTATTTGGTACAGGGTCTCACTACACAATTTGAACTCACAGTGAGCCTCCTGTCTTAGCCTTCCCAGTTCTGGGATTATAGGCATGCACCAATTTCAGGGCTGGCGTGGCATGCAGTAACGGGGATCAAACCCAGGTCCTTGTGCTTGCCAGGCAGGTGCTTAGACCACCAAGCGATCTCTCCAACCCTACTCTGGAAATTCTGTATCAACCTGGTATGGTTGAGGCTTGCCCAATGTATGGGACTCTTCAATCACAAGGAATGAAGATCCATCACGGATTTAAGTTACTCTCCAAAGAGTGTGACTCTAAAATGTATGAACATAATGAAACTTGTTATAAACTCTGTATGCTTATAATTTCTTAAAATGCAATGGTGGAGCCCAAAAACCAATTTAAAAATTATACAAGCATGTGGAGCTCCATAGCTCACAGCAGTAAGGTCTTTCTGAGCGTCAGTCCTATCCTGGGGTGAGGACATTTCTTACTTCTCCATCGCTAGTGTTCTCCATCCTATCTGCTTAAAAACCATCGCTCCTGTGGCAAGCATGAAGTCCTTTGGTCTGAAATTGGGATACGCTTCCTAGTCGGGCTGCTATTTTTGTTACTCTTTGACTCAAGCTCATTGCAATTACAAGCATGGCAGTAGGCCAGACATCAACCTAGGCTGGCGATCACCCCCTGGAAGCTGATGGTTCAGCCCACCCAGGTAATGCTCACAGCTGCCTTTTAAATATCTCAAAAATGCAAGCAAAAACATTCACCTTATAAAGAAAACTTGCGGGTCTACAAATGCTTATCACCCTCTGTGTCTATAATTTCTACTTTTTGAATGAACTTGCATAGGCCAGACAAAGAAGTATGACTGTACTTGTTTGATGTACCTAGAATTGCCAGACGTATAGAAAGTAAAATAGAGATTATCAAGAACTAGAATAAGGGAAGTGTAAGTGGCTATTGCTTAATGAGTAGCGTCTCTGTATTGGATAGTTTAAAAAGTTTTGGAAATAGTGATAGCGGTCACACACCAGGCCCATAATCAACGCCACTGAATCAGAGATTTAAAAGTAATTAAAGTGGAAAATTTGACACCAGTTATATCTTGCCACAATAAAATCTTTTAGGAATAAAATGTTATATTATAGATGCATGTTTGTGTGATACATAAATATTTGTGAGTGCAGAGAAAAATTCTGTAAAGTACTTACTAAATTCTTAAGAGGAGGGAGACTCTTGTGCGTTGAGTTTTGTTCCCCAAAGCTTAACCCCCCAGAACCATAGAACGTGACTGGATTTGGAATCTGGGCAGGGTAGGCTGTTACTCAGGAGAAGCTGATACTGGGTCAGGGTTGCCCCTAATCCGATACCACTCATATTTCTGTAAAATGATGGCTACGTAAAGAAAGAAACAGAGAGAAGCCCATGTGGAGACAGACGAATAGAGTGCTGAGGTCTATATGCCAAGGAATGGCAAGTGTCACCAACAAGGCACCAAGCCAAGGAAGGCTCCCCTGTGGGCTTTGGGGGTGCAATGCCCTGTGGACAATTACACTTCAGCATTCTGTCCTCCTGGACTATGCGGGAATAAACTTTTGACACCATGAACCGTCTGGTTCAAGATGCTGTGTTACAACAATGCTAGGAAACCAACACTGGAGGCCTTATTTTTGGTACTTTAGGGGTATTAGATATTTTGTAGTGGGCCTGATTTAATTTGGCAAGCTTTCCAATTCACTGAACTTCATTAGTCATCAGAGGAATAAAACTTTACAGCTTCAGGCAATACCATTACATCCACAAGCGTGGCTTAAACATCAAAAGACAACCTCGGGCTGACTAAGATACAATGCATTTGGCTACCAGGAATGCAAGGTGGTGTAACCACTTGGAAAACCAGGAAGAGCTCTTAAAGCTGAAAATAAATGTAGCCGTGACTTACTATTTCTATTTCTTTATGTGTACCCACGGAAATATGTACATGTTTCTCCAAACCCATGGATTAAAATCTTCAGAGTAGCATTACTTGTAATAGTTCCAGCCTGAACATATCTGAAGTACTTACCAGCAATAGAAATGAAAAATAAATTGTGGTATATTCCTACAATGCAAAACAGCACAGAGAACTCTCTCAAATGTGTTTAACATAATGTTGAGTGGAGGATTCTGGGTGCAAACAAAAAGAGACAAACTATACAAGGCTTTATACCTTTGTACCCTTGTTCCTTTCTACAAAGGTATGTTTATACAACATTTTAAAGTAGCTAAAATTAATCTGGGTTGTTTTGTGATTATCCTGGTGGGAGGATGGTAGCATGTGGAGTGACAACCTATCGAGGTGTATGATTCGTGGGCTTTCTGCGTATGCATGCTAAAGTACAGTAAAATTCTTTCAAAAAAGACCTTAAAGCCACCTGTTTCGGTATTAAACTTGGTCCCTTTTTCTTTGGCTTTTCAGATGTTGTTGCCCTTGCTCTTTGTCTGCCCTTTCACAAACATTACTCAGCATCAACTGTGTCAGTGTGATTGCTATGTACAAGGTAAAGGACACTGCTATGGCAGGAAGATGACAGCTTTTGCTTTGCAAGCTTAAAAAGACTGTCTTGAGGCTCTTAGTCAAGACTTTCCATTCACCCCCATGACTGTTTGCTATCAGAGCCTCCTAGTCCATCTTTGGCTTCTGTGTGCAACTGTTTTGACACAGTGGTTATCTCCCAGCTGGTGTTTCTGGCTTCTGCCCAAAAAAGCCTGCTTGCTGATCTCTGGCCCCTGGTCTACGCCAGCTGTTCCTAATCTTTGAACTCTTCATCTGCCATTTTGGATACATCAGATTCTTCTGGCTCCTCTGTCCCATCACTTTCTTTAAGAACTCAAGGAATGAAAAGTTCTTTTAAATCTCTGTTTCTAGCCCATGGAAACTCAGCAGTTCTGCTCTCATTATTCACTATCATATGTTCTAAAGGTAGTGCTTATTATACCCAAAGAACTGTAGCCTACTTTTTTATTTCTGCATTAACATTTGTGTCACCTACAAAATTTTAAAAGCCAATGCTCCTGATGTCAATAATGCGTGAGCAAATATCATGGCTACAGTTTGACAGCTTCTAAGTGTGTAATAAGACAAGAAAAGCAAGTGAAGAACTTTAAGCATCAAAGAACAAAAGGTGAAGTAGTTATTATCTAAATATAAATTTATAGCTAGAAATTCCTAATAAAAGTATTAAAAAATACTAGAACAGGACTGGCGAGATAGCTCAATGATCTAAAGTGCCTGCTTAGGCAAGCTTAGGCAGGCGCAGGGGACCATGGTTCTATCCCTAGCACCGTATGCCATGCCAGCCCCACCCTCAGGATGGGCTGAGCAGGCCAAAATAATAAATAAATAAAATAAAAAATAAAAACTGCTAGAACAAATAAAAGACCTGGCAGAGTGCCTGGGCCTATCATATTTTTAAAAAATCAATTTTTTTTATATTAATAATGGCTGCACCTAGAGATCAAAGAATACGCATTTTAAAAATAGCATCATGAAGAAATTTAATAAGAAAAGTTTAGAATCCATCCGAGGAAAGTACTAAAATTTTATTATAGGAAATAAAGCATGTTGTGACTAGATGGGACAATGTGCCAAAATCCCTGATTGGAAAAACACCAGGAAAATCAAGCCTTTCCCAAGTTAATATAAAAACATTACTGAACTAGTCAAAATTCCACCAAAGACCCAGTAATGAAGATGATTTGAAAAAAATAAAAACCCAAAAGTTGTCAGGAAAATGTTGAATAAGAATAATAAAGGATGACCTTCTGAAGAAGAAAAAGGATAACCACATGTCTTTTAAAAGTACTATGCAAAATAACTGCGATAAAAGTAGTATTTAGTAGGTGTCATCAGGAATGGATAATACTTTGCAGACCTGAGACTCCCTTCCAGTGTGAGCAGCGCGCTCCCTTATAGCCCACACTTGAGGGGGAGAGCGAGCCCCTAATCAGGATGAGAACCCACTGAGCTCTGCTGTGCCTCAGAGGAGCAGCCCCTTCCTTCCCCTCCCTTGGGCTGCACTTAAGGACCAGGTGCTGCTTCGCTCTGGGAAGAGACCCCATGGCATTCTCCGAGCTCTGCAGCATGAGGCACAAGCCCCAAGCTACAGTTCTGAAGGACTGCGTACTTGCCTTTGAGAGTCTTGCTTTTGCCTGGGTTTGCATGAGCCCACGAGTTGACATGTTATGTGTTTATTACCCAAGGTCAGTAGCATTTTCCCAAAGTCAGCAAACAAAATTCCCAGGGAAGAAAGGTTAGGATTGCTGTAGCCGGCAATAGGAATGTGACCTCTGTCTCATTAGAGCACTGGTTCTCACAGTGACTTTCAGCACACTGACATTTGCAATATTAGAGTGATCAATGGCCCCAAATCAGATTTGATTCTGCATCCTACTGATGAGCAACTGAAAATGAAATGAAGAAAACAATTCTATTTATGATAGCATCAAATAATAGAACACTAAGGACTGTTTTTTTAAGTGTAAGACTTATGCACTAAAACTACAAAACATCACTGAAAAACATGAAAGAAGAAAAGCACTACAGATTCATGGATTGGAAGATGTAATGGTTTGGGATTTTTGCCAGGTGAACAGTGTAGTACAGGAAAAGTTTTATAATGGTATTTTATAAGGAATCACTCAAGAACAGCATACCACAAGTGCAGCAAATCTATCCACACACTAATTGCCAAAGAATCCAGCTGAGGACTTAGAGCTTATGGCAGTGTCTCCCACCAGTCCAACTGGAGGCCTAGAGGCCACAGCAAAGTCCCATGCTGCCTGTTGCATGGGCCTGTGCTGGAAAGACCCAAACATCAGTGGTGGAAGATAAAGATCTATACCAGAGGGATGAAGGATCTGTGCTATCAGGCTGAGGGATCTGAACTAGAGCTAGAAAGTAACGCTCAAGATAAGCATCAGAACTTCCCCAAAGCACCACAGCCACCCTCAGCAATAGTGAGGTCCGGAGCTCCTCCTGTGATGAAGCAAGCTGAGTTCCCATCAGGAAAGCCAACGTGACAAGCTTCATGAGGCTGAGCAGTGCACCACCTTCCCCTCGGGAGCCAGGAAGTGATGCTCAAGATGAGGACCCAAGCTTCTCCAAAGTTCATCAGGAAAGCCAGCATGACAAGGTCCCCAGCAGTCCAAGAGCCAGCAGCTTCCAACAGCTCCAACAGCTTCTCCAAATGCAGCCCTAACAGCGTTCCAGCAGCTTCTCCTGTTCTGCCTTTACGCTGCTGGCAGCAACCCTCAGGTGGGCCTCCCGCACCCAGCACCACGCTTGTTTAACTCAGCTGGATATAGCAAGTGGGCCACCAGTTAGCTACCTACCACAGAAGACAATAAAATTAAAATGTCAAAACTCCTCAAATTGATCTTCAGATTTACTGCAATCCTCTTAAAAATTGCAACTGGTTTCTTTGGAGAAATTGAAGGAAGTTCTTAAAAATCATCTGGAAGTGGAAGGGGCTCAAAATAGTCAAAGCAATCTTTAATGAGAATTAATCAGTCTTGATGATCATGGATTAGGCAATCGTTTCTTAGATGGGATGCAAAAGCCCAGGCGTGGAAAGAAAAAAAAATAGGTAGAATGGACTTCATCAAAGCTAAACTTAAGTACTTTTTTTTTTTTTTTTTTTTCCTTGAGATAAGGTCTCACTGCGTAGCTCCCACTAGCTTTGAATTCACTATGTAGCCCAGGTAAACCTTAAACTCACAGTGATCCTCCTGCCTCAGTCTCCCCAGTGCTAGGATTACAACCACATGCCACCATGCCCACCTACAACTTTTGTACTTTCAAAATCACAAAAATAAATAGGCAAGCCAAACAATGGGAAAAAGTATTTATAAAGCCATATATCTTAAAGAGATTTAGAATATAAAAATATTCCTCATAATTTATAGCAAAAAGACACTTCAATTTAAAAATAGGGCAAAAAAATTGAACATACAGGGTTGGGGAGATAGCTCAGTAGAATAAGCGCTTGCCTGGCAAGTGCAAGGTTCTAAATTCAATCCCTGGTAGCACAAAAACAAAATAAAACAAATATTAGTCTTTGGGGGCTTTTGGGTTAGCTCAGTGGTTTAAGTGCCTGCTCGGGCAATCCCAGTCAGGCACAGTGGATGGCAGTTCAATCCCCACACCCACCACTAAGGCAGCCTGAGCCAGCCAAAAAAGAAAAGAATTTGAACATACAGTCCAGGGGCCAGGGAGATAGCTCTGTGGCACAAGTGCCTGCCTGCCTGGCAAGTGCAAAGTAGTGAGTTTGAACCCTGGTTCCGCAAAACAAAACAAAACAAACAAACAAAACCCATACAGTCCAAAGAAGGACTACAAGAGCCTGAGAAATAATTAAAAAAATCTCAACATCATTGTCTAGCAGGCAAATACAAATATTGCTTCATACCTAACAAGATGGTCCAATCATAAAGATAGATAAGCCAGATGCAGTGCGTGCCTGTACTCCCAGCACTTGCGAGGCTGAGGCAGGAGGATCTCCAAGGGTTTGAAGCTAGCCTGAACTACATAGTCTGTCTGTCTGTCTGTCTGTCTGTCTGTCTGTCTGTCTGTCAAAGAAAGATGGGTAATAACTAGTGTTTGTGTGAATGTGGAGAACCTGAAGCCCTCGGACACTGCAGGAGAATGTGGAGGACAGCTCAGCTGCAGTTTACAAGGGTCAGCATGTAATTCCCATATCCGCAGTAATCCCATTCCTGAGTATCTTCTCAGAAGCACTGAAAATACAGGTTTGCACGAAACTCATGCTGGGTAACAGACAGCAGACAGTTTCCCGTAATAGCCAGGAAGTGGATTGAAAGCACCGACCTGGGGGTGCGGGAGGGATGAACAGATGGGGTGCTCAGTCTTGTAAACTCAGCTATTGGCTACAATTTATTTTAACACCCTGTAAACGCTGACTTACAGTTGCTGCGTCTTGGACTCATTTGTGGACACGCACAGATGGGTGAAAAATGTTTGTTCCTGGACGTGTGGGCGGGTTTGTGGCTGGACTCACCCTCGGCCCGCCGTTCCAACGCTTTCTCTACAGATGCTCTCTTTATGATAGATTTAAGGCCATAGTAGACTTTTGGTTTTGTTTTTGCTGTTTTCCCATTTTACTATCATTATGGTTTTGCTTTTGTTGGTGATTTTATTGGTTAAAATGGCCCCGAGGATGTAATGATGATGTCTTATCTAGTTTTCCTTTTTTCTCTTCTCAGGTTTGCCTCAGCATGAGAAAGAGACACTGTATTCCGTGCGGAGAAACGATGGGTCCGGGACGATCTTCAGTGCCACTGGCCACAAGATGAATGGAAGGTCACGTTCAGTGAGAAGTCTTCCAGGAGAGATGCACAAGAAAACAGGAACTGCCTGGGTGATGGAAACTGGGCCAGAGGCTGTGAGAACCTAATCCTGCGTTTCGCTAGGAGAAAAAGCTTAGCATTTGCTAATTCAACCTCAGTGGCGACCTTGTACCACATAACTACCATCAACTATGAGAGGCCGCTGCTCGCCACACTGGGAATATTACTTAGCCATAAAAGGAGCGGACCACGGATGCGTGCCACTGTGTGCCTGACCCTGGAGAGCCGTATGCCGAGGGGGAGGTGCCAGGCCATAAAAGCCCACATTGTGTGTGGTTCTGTTTGCGCCAAATGTTCAAGATAGGCAAATTCACGTCAGTGAAAGGGAGGCACGTGAGGGACTTCCAGAGGGAGTGGGCCAGTGAGAAGGGATTGCTCGTGGCTAGTTTCTAGTTTCTTCCTTTGAGTAATAAATATCTTTTGACACTAGAGAAAGGTGATTTTTTTATACAGCCCATATAATACAATAAAAAGAACAGTTGGAATTTTACACCTTCGTAGGAGACTTTTAGAGTATGTGAAAATAAATACTATTTATTTATTTAGTTGTCTTTCTCTCTCTCTTTTTTTGAGACAGTGTCTTCCTTAATATTTATTACTTATATTTATTTATTTACATTATGGCCGGCTCAGCCTGCCCTGGGAGTGGGGTTGTGGCGCAGCATGTGGTGCTGGGGATCGAACCGTGATCCCTGAAGCTGCTTAAGCTTTTCTAAGCAGATGCTTCAGACTGCTGAGCCACCTCACTGGCCCAAGAGACAGGGTCTTTCTGTGAAGTTCAGGCTAGTCTTCAATTCACTATGTTGCCCAGGCTGACCTTGAACTCCTAGCAATCCTCCTGCCTCTGCCTCCCAAGTGCTGGGTTTACAGATGACCATACCTGGTTTTAATGCTATTTAATATTAACATTAATACAATTGAAGATTTAAAATTGGATTTATTTTAAAATGTTGGCAATTAAATTTGATGCTTTAAATATTGTTTAGAAAAATATTCATAGGTTATTTATCCAATCACTTAAAATAATAAATATTAACTTTAATGAAAAATAACTATCAAATACTTAAAAATAATTAAATATTATTAAATATTTAAAATAATTTAAATAGTAAAATAGTAAAAATAATTTTAATTAAAAAATACTTAGTGTAGCTGGGTGTGGTGGCACACACCTGTAATCCCAGCACTTGAGAGGCTGAAGCAGGAGGCTCAGTGTGAGTTCGAGACCAGCCCGGGCTCCAAAAGTGAATTCAAAGTCAGCCTGAACTGCATAGTGAGACCTCGTCTCAAAAAGCCAAAAACAAACAAACAAACAAAAAACAAAACAAAAAAACTTGGTGTGATGATTGACACTGACATTTTGGAGATTTCTTTCTTTCTTTCTTTCTTTCTTTCTTTCTTTCTTTCTTTCTTTCTCTCTTCTTCTCATCTCTCTTCCATACTGCTGGAGATTAAACCCAGAGTCTTCACACTATACTGTATTCCCAGATTCGCCCCCTTTGTAAGATGGGGTTTTGCTAAGTGGCCTGGGAGCCTTCCTTGCTGTCTGCCTTGACCAAGCGCATCTGGACCACTGTGTCTCCTCCTCCATTCAGTCTGCTGCCAGCGTCATTTGGGTTGCACACTGTGAGGAGCACGCTGCCCTCCCCAGAGGCATCGCCACTGTGTGTCTCTAGGGTAAGGAGCTGAGAGTGACTAAGATCCAAAGGGCACGACCGATATCGTGACAGAGGAAGAAACTGCTCAGAAGGGAAGAGCAACTGGGAGGGGGAAAGGGAGAAAAGAAGGACACACACACGCACACACACACACACACACCATAGCTAAGATAATGGCGCTACTAATTTCTATTAGTTCATTGAAAGCAACAGTTAGTGCTCATATTTTATGATCCATTTGCATGCCTACATCTGATAATCTGAGCAACTACTTTGAAGATAACAATGTGCAATACAATACCCACTGCACCTGCCGCTTTACAGATACTTATTAAAGTCTGAGGGAATTTCCCTGTGTGTGTGTGTGTGTGTGTGTGTGTGTGTCTGTCTGTCTGTCTGTCTATGTCACAGTCACCTGTACTGTGTGGCCAGGGGAGAAGTTATTTGGAACGTGAAGCATTGGGAAAGAGCCACACAACTCAGAGAACACACAGCATTTCAGGGAACAGCAAAAAGTAAAGTTGACAACAATGAAGAAAATAGCCAACCGGAATGGTGTTGTCTGGCGAAAAACAGTAAAACTTGCATTTCAGGTAAACAAAGCGTGCTTTTTTGACTTCGTGTTTTGCAGGTCTTGTGCAATGTTTGAGGTATAGTTACACTTGAAAGGTTATTTATAATTTATCTCAAATTCCAATCTAATTGGAAATTCAATTTTTTTTTTTTTTTTTTTTGGTCTGGTACTTTTATTTGTAAAACCCGGTGACCCTCAGACCAGGAAGGTGCGAATTCTGCTCCAGATGGCACCAGTCCAGGCTGCAGGAGGAAAGGTGGTGGAGTCCTAAATACTAAGTTACTTCAAATTCTGCTGAAAGGATTTTATTTTCTTTACAGTAACATCCTTTACAAGAAAAATACTGCACAGTGGTAAACTACATTCTACATTGGGTTTTAAAAAAATCTTTTGGCTTTGAGCAGGACCAACAGGAAACAGAATGAAACATTGTAACGCAGTCCCTAAAACAATTAAAGCGACTTTCTCCTTTCCCCATAAACAAAATTTCCCTGAACCAGGTTTCTTCCCCTCCCTCTGCTCTTTGCTTTTGTCACTGTCTCTATCTTGGGGACCTGTGCCCTGTGATGCTTGGTGGCATTTGCTTTTAGTGTAGATTGGGTCACTTTAGGCCAAGTGTCCCTTTTTCCCCTGGTCGCATTGTGTCCTAAGTGTTAACCTGTCGGCCCTCACGGTGCGGATCCCTTCAATGAGACTCTTGTGCGCCTGACAACGTGACTATTGACTTGCAAACTTCCTACCAGGGACAGTTGTGCTGCTCCACGCAAAGCGTTAGCAAGCCCTTCTTTATGTCCCTGTTTCTCTTCAGTAACCAAGAAAAGCAAAACAAAGTACAAATAACTGCTTATTCAGAAAGAAATTTCAGATTGTTCCTTAAACCTGCTCCAGGCAGCGGATACAGACTTTTGAATGATCTGGAAAATATGAAAAGCACTTGGCTGCGATACAAAACCCAGACTGATCTGCGGTGATGGCAAAAGCAGAAATAGGAGCTCAACAATAAACATAAATTTCTGTGTGACTGATGCTGGCTGTGCTGGCTTCAAGAGGGTGGAGAAGGTCCCCGACTCTGTTACTCATGTAGTCTTTCCTCCGGGGCTGGGGGCTATGGGCTTTGCTTCGAGGGCTGGTCCTCATTGTTGGCTGATTGATTGAAAGAGGCAAATGGGGCACCCCACCCCCGGCCAAGTGTTTTCTTCTGCCTGCTCCCCCTGGGTGCCTGAAGTGTTGATGCTCTGTGGCTTCACCTGCTGCTTTGTTTTGCAAAGCTGGCGTCTTGGAGACGCTTGTCATTCACTCCCTCAAGCCATTGTCCTGGTGGCCTGAGTGTGTGAACCCTGCCACCCCCATCTGCCCAGCCACCTGCTGCCTCGATTTCAGATACCTTCCTGAGACCCCACCAAACTGGAAGCTCTCTGAAATGATGGCCAAACATGTCCCACTTGCCCCAACTGCTGCCCTGTCCTCTCCAGCGCGTCACTCCAGCATTGGCAGCATCTCCTTTCTCTCTGTCATTTGTAGGTCTCTCACAGAGGGAGGTGCATCCTTCCCTGTCAAGCTGGGCTTCCCTCTGTCTTTGTCACTCACCAGTTCTGTGACCTTTGGCCATAGCAGTCACAAGGAGGCCGTGAACTGCAGCTCTTGGGGCTGCTGAGTGTGCTCGACACGGTACACTGTTTTATTTTATCTCTGTGTTAAGGCTGTGAAATATACAAGTCTTTGTTCTACACATAAGAAAGCTGAGGCTCAGTGGTTAAGGAACTTGATCGAGGTCAAAGTGCTGTTCGTGACAGGGCTAAGATGGGAACCCAACCCCCACGCGGACGTACTGAATACCAGGTGTCCTTGTGACCGCGGACTGTCAAAGTTCAGTGAAGCGTGCATTGTCCACATGGTACTGACAGGAGACTGAGGGCCAGGAAGCTGATGCTAGTTGCACAAGACCGGGCCTCCCAAAAGTAGGCAAGGCTGGATTCTGCCCTGGAAGCCTGATTCTTCATCTGTCCCAGCATCTTCCAGACAGCAGGAGGCTTAGCTTGAGTGTGGGCAGGGAGAGAGTGTGTTGTGTTCCTGGAACCTGTAATGCTGTGTCCAATCCAACTAAACACATTTATTTTCTTCTAATTTTATTATTGAATCATTGGATTTCCCAGAGTCTTTAACACTGTGCAAAATATGCGCTGAGAGTCTTGAAGAAAGGATTTACTAGGCAGCTTTTTCAAATTTATTTGACTATAAAGCTCTTTTCCTTTGGAGATCCACCTATTAACACCTTTCAGTAGAGGTATTGCTCAGAATACAGATGCGGACTTGCACTCCACCAGCTGGGAGGTGGCCTACAGATAAGGCTGCAAGTCAAGGGGCATTTGTGGTGGCTTTTACTATTTAGGAGTCCCAAGGTAGTGACAAGGCTGTCCAGGAGCTTCCCAGGCTGGAGAGTGATTGAGTCTGCCAGTTCCATCCAGGCTTCTGTGGGTGCCCAGAAGCCCGTGCCCACATGTCATTAGCGCCATCAGTTAACTGAATTTGTTACTGTTCTGGCTGAGCTCTGGGGCTCTCTGGCTTCTTTCTGCTGGGTTCTGAGTGAGCTAGAGCATTTCATGAGGTAGCCTGCCGTTGAAAACACAGTCCAGTCCAACTTGGGGCAAAGTGTAGAGTTAGTGCCAGCGTTAGTCGGGTGGGTACCCAGCACTTCAGAACCTCGGTGAGGAGAGCTACGCTTTGACAGCAGATTTAACATGGGCCACCTTGTGGAACTCTTCCCAGAGGGATGGATGCTCTTCTCGAGGACCCTCTGTGGTCTTTTCCAATGCTGAGTCAGGGGCTGCCTTGTGTGACCAGTGAAGCATCACAGGCAGATGGTGGTGACACCCAAGGGTAGATTCACGTTGTTTCCATCTTGGTCTCTTGATATGCTTGCTTTCTGTAAAGATAGCTTTTCTATATTGTAAAGCCCCCAGGGCCCCAAGGTGAGAAACCAGCTTGGTAGCTGAGTGAGTAAACCCCCTCGTGAGTGGTGCCTCCAGCCACAGTCAGACTTATAGAGGTGTGCAGTCCCTGGCTGACATCTGACTCTAACTCCGGGAAAGACCCCTGTGGGAACCCCCAACATGAGCTACCTCCAAATTCCCCACCCATGGAATGTCTATTTTTTTAAGCAACCAAGTTTTGGAGTGAGTTGCAATGAGCAGGTAATAATGCACTCATGCATTATCACAGTGGAAACCGATGCTGACTTTCTCAAGGTCACTGGGCGCATCACTCAAGGTCACAGCCAGGGTTCAAAAAGTGGCTAAGAGAGGACGCTCCAAGCTAGGACTCTTCTCTGCATGCCACAAAGTACTGCCTCTGAAGCCTGCAGTGGTTTCCAGAATTCTGTTTCTGGGTTCATTTCTTCAGCATGCTGATAGAACACAGAAAAACCTGGAGCCGGTCCATACTTCACCTCTCATGAATTTCAGCTGCACAGAGAGTAATATCATCTACCTGGTGGTGGGTGAAATGATTTCATATATTGAAAGCACAGACAGAAAAAAAAGAAGTGCAGGCAGATTCTAGGCACTGGCTATGTGGAAGCTCCCTTCCTTTCCAATTCCCCCTGCACCTCAGGCCTCAGTTTGGTGATGAGGCAAGCAGAAGGTTGTCCCAGCCAACAGTCTGTCATTTCCACCCCGAAGAGAATTAGCTCATCAGAATCCAGTCCTAACTGGCAGCCCGCTGAAGAGGCAGGCTTTGTGCTTGGAGAGCAAAGGACAGGAAGAGATCATTTTTGAGGATAGCTTACTTTGGGAGCAGGTAGGCCTGGCCTCAGAGGGCCTTAAGAATAGCTTGGGGGCATCTCAAGAACCCAGAAATGAGGACTCCCAAGGCCAAGCACTTCTCAGATTTACTTAAGCTTGGCCATACCCAAGAACATCAATGAATATGACCACTGTGTCAAGCACCAGAAACAGTATCTGTTGCTCCATCTCCAGCCTGGAAAGAACAAAGAGTTCAGTGGTTCTCTTAGACTTTTAAATAATTATCTGCAGTCACTTGGAGACAAAGTCTTTGGCTCCAGGTAACGATACCTTCAGAGATCCCCACAACCAAAGTCAACTGTCTTGCTTTAGTCTTGCAGTCTAACAGAGACGCAGTTCAGTTTAAGATCCAAAACCTATGTTGTAATCAGAGATCAAACCAATTTGCTTTGGCTTGAAAAGCATACTTTCCACTTCTTCCAGGAAGCTTTTCCTCATTACTGTTGCCAAAGGTTACCTATTGTGGATTTTTCAGCACTAATATTTAGTCTGACATGCACTGTGAAATACTTTATTGAGCAAGGTTTTTTTTTTTTTTTTCTTTTTTCACACTTACCACCTGCCAAGTACTCTTCTACCTGCTAGGGGTTTGGCAGTGAATACTATAGAACCATCCTGCTTCTAAAATGTCTTTGTTAAGAGGTGGTGTGAGATAGACGATACATAAAGTTGTGCAATAAGCTAAAAGACAACAAGAAAGGGGATAGAAATGGTGCTTGTGGGGTGAAACGGTGCAGTCTCTATTGAGGGGGCACAGAAGAACTCCCTGGAAAGTAGCACTTAGGGAAGAGCCGACTGTGTGGGAATGAACCCCCAGTTCGCTGGGGAGAGCACCCCACTAACTGATGGAGCAGAAGGAAATTATTTTCTGGTTCTTCAATGCCTGCGATTTCATTATTCTTCTGTCCTGCACTGAACTGTCAAGGGTGTGCATTTTATCCTCTGCTTGCTTTGGGTATAATATGAATGCCTTGTGCAGAATGTTATTTGTACCACAGACTTTTAATAAATGCTTGTTGAATATTCTGGTTAAAGTCATTTTCTCACCATTGCCCTTTTTAGGCAAGAAACGAAGGGGAAAATACAGTAGTTTGGTTCTCTGTGCAATAGTCTAAATTACTTAGAATGTAAAACCAATATTTAGTTGTGCTACCCAACATTCTAGGTTAATATTTTTTGCCTTCCATAAACATTACATCTAAAATATTCACGAAAGCCTCGGCTTTTCTGAGATTCAAAACAGGAAGCCCCGATAGCCTCTCAGCTCTGTTCGTTCGCCTTCAAGCCCCAGGCTGGAATCACGATCACTGTTTTGCAATTATGATCTTTTCGTTCAATGAGTCCTGATGCTTTTGAAAGTAGTTTCCTACCAAGCTAGAGATATCCTGTTCTTCTTAATCAGATTTTCATGCCACCTAAATATGAAGGGGTCTTAAATTCATACAGAAAGAACTTAAGTTGCTCTTCTATGATTTTTGCTAAATGAGACACTTCACAAATACGCTTTCTAATTTTCTTTTCACCAAGATTCTTGGTTTTTCTATCAAGGAGGTCTGGACCTCACTCAATTTCATGCTTTCCGTATGGGCAGATATCTATCACTTATTTAATTTACTCTTGTTTTTGTTTTGAAGACACAGATGGAGAGCGAAAAGGATAACAATGCTGAAGAACCTGAAGCTCCAATGAAGAGACTCTGGGAAAACCAGAACAGAACACCAGGATCGGGAGACAGCGCCAGCAGCTGCGTGTTGACCTAACATGACGCATACAGGGTGGAGGTGAGCCAATGTGCTAATGAAACTGGAGGGGCTGGGTGTAGTTATCTATAGGATCCCTGGGCTCAGCCCTAAAATGAAAAGAAAAACTTATTTTAAGTAACTGATCAAATGGTAGGTAGAAAGATAATTGAATGTGAAACAGAAGAACCTGCTACTGCCAGGGAGATAGCTCAGTGGAATAACTGCTTGCCTGGTAAGCACAAGGTCCTAAATTCAATCCCTGGTACCACAAAAAAAAAAAAAAAAAAAAAGAACCTGCTACTTTGAAATTTGTGGGTCATATGATACTTCGAAGAGAAGGTTTTATAATAGCATGGATATCATCATTCATGATTTGTTTCAGTATTTTACTTTATGCCTCCACAAAGTATCTTATCAGTAGTTCTGAGGTGCATTCATGAATGCTTACTTCCCATCCTGGGGAAATGTGCGAGTATTAACGAGTCCCCCTCCCAGCATGGTGGTACACACTTCTAAGGCAGCTACTGGGGGGCTGAGGCAGGAGGATCACA
>PVKN010006320.1:0-28769 GCA_004027915.1 Capromys pilorides
TGGGCAGTGGGGTGGGCAGGCAGGTGGGCAGGCAGGCAGGGAAGTGGGCAGGCAGGCGGGCAGGGGGTCGGCAGGGAGGTGGGCAGGCAGAATGGTGGATGGGCACTCTACACGATGTACCACTGTGGATCCGTGTGCCCAGGAGTTATGCCCCCTGATGAGTACCATGCAGGAGTCGACAATTCCGTATATACCAACGTCATGGTCCAGAACAGGTCAGACTCCAACCCAAGGGTATTCCTCTTCCCACCTAGAAGCCTTGGCCCAACCAACAGTGCTGGAACTATAGCCTGTGTCCTTCCCCAGCCTGTACTTTGCTGCCGCCCTGGCGCGGGACCTGGGTGAGCCTGTCCCTGACCAGTGGCTGCTGGTGGCTGATAAAATCAAGGTACCCTTTGACTCCAAGTGGAACTTCCACCCGGAGTTTGACGGCTATGCGCCTGGTGAGTGGTACCTCCGTGCCCTCCCTGCCTGCAACCCTGTGTCTCACCCAGCATGGCCCTATCAGCAGTCCATCCCCTAGGAGAGGAGGTGAAGCAGGCGGATGTCATACTCCTGGGTTACCCTGTCCCCTTCCCTCTGAGTCCTGATGTCCGAAGGAAAAACCTGGAGATTTACGAGGCTGTGACATCCCCTCAGGGTCCTGCCATGACATGGGTGAGAGCCTCGAAATAAGTCCTGCCCCACTTCATTTTTTCCTTCCCCAAGACATGGGTCTTAGCCCTGTACCCTCTGAACTCTGACCCCAGAGCATGTTTGCTGTGGGCTGGATGGAGCTGAAGGACCCATCGCGGGCACGGGACCTTCTGGACAGGAGCATCATCAACATTACTGAGCCCTTCAAGGTCAGCCGGGTTTGAGCCCTTGACCCACAGGCTGACCTCACCTGCCCCCTCAGGCCCATAGGTTCCCAGCTTGGAACTCCTCTTGACCTTGGGAAGACAGCCACAGGAGGCCAGTGTGCCAGGCCTGCCACAACCTCCCTCCCACAGGTATGGACGGAGAACGCAGATGGGTCTGGGGCTGTGAACTTCCTGACAGGCATGGGAGGCTTTCTGCAGGCAGTGTTGTTCGGGTGTACAGGCTTCAGGTGAGTACAGGAATATGCGTAGGTGGTGGGGAGAGCTCTCTCTGCCTCTCACCCAGCTGTCCTCACAGGATCACCTGCACAGGTGTGACCTTTGATCCTTTTTGCCTGACCGGCATCTCCAGAGTGTGTGTGTCTGGCATCTTCTACCAGGGAAACAGGCTTAACCTTACTTTCTGCAAGGACTCAGTGACAATCGAGGTCACAGCCCACGCATGGCCCAAGGCGCCTCAGTTGGAGGCTGAGCTGTGGCCTTCACGAGCTCAGCTCCCCCTGCTGCTGGGTAGGTAAAGGGTTCAGGGTGATGTGGCCCCGGGGTATCCCACATGTACCCTCACTCCATGGGCTCCTTCTCTCTGCAGGGCACAAGGTATCATTTCCTTGCTCAGCTGGCCGGATACAAAGATCACCCTCATCACTGCCCTAAAACTGTAGCCGAGTTGCCTGGAAGAATATTCTGAAGACGTTGGATCCTGCTCGAATTCCAGAGTCTCATCCTTGAGCTCCCCCCACCCCCACAAATGGCGCCAGCCTGAGATATCCTGGGCCCCTCCTGAAATCACTCCTCTGTGCTCCACACAAACCCCTCCCCCAGCTGAGCTTCTCTGTGCCTGGATTCATAGCTGATCTGTTAGCCCCTGGGTGACTGCAACACTCCCATCCTTTGGTGCCCTGTCTTGCTTCTTTAAGCTAAAACCAGCCAGGGCTCTGCTTGGTCTCTGCTCCTAGATAATGAAGCCGTGGAGTGGCTTGGCTTAGATGTTTTCCAAGAACAATAAAGTGATACGGCATTTTGGGACCTGGACATCTGCATTGCCCATGCCCACCTGTGCTCCTGGCTCTCTAGACTCTTCTGGTCACAGGAATTACAGAGTACAAACCTGGGCAAAGGGGCACAGCCACTTGCAGAACCACCAGAGACTGGGCATCAGGTGCCCTGGTGGGGGAGACTCGGCCACAGAGTGAATAATCAACTAACCTGTGGAGGCAAAACAGGCCTTGTAAGGAGTGAATGGTTAAACACGTTTAGATTAGTGAAGTACTTCTGTGTCTGGCTGTTGTGCTTCTCTTTTCCCCAAGAAAAACTACTTAGTCCTAAGACAGCTCCTTGCCAAGTTGTTTTTTTCTCTTACACTGATACTCTAATTAAAAGTTGGAGAGTTCTTGGCTTTGAGGCTTCTCCTGGGAGTCTGACACCGGGGGCTTTTGTTGACTGAGCTAAGTCAAGAAGCATCCTCTATGCCACCATGGTTGCACACTGGCATGAGAGGACAGAGCAAGTAGACAGTGGTCCGAGAACTGGACACTCCCTGCTGTCCACCAGGGAAGCCAGAGCCAAATGTGCATAGGTTCAAGGCTGCAGCCAGGGCTCTGCTTGGCCTCTGCTTCTAGACAATGAGACCCTGGAATGGCTTGGCTTATATGTTTTCCAAGAACAATAAAGTGATACGGCATTTTGGAGCCTGGATATTTGCATCAAACCAGCTCAAGGAATCAAAGGTTGGTGTTGGCACAGGGTCCCCCAAAAGGAGCAAGTTGCTGCCTTCCTCCAGAATTAGCATTGCGTGAAGGTTGGAGTTTCCTTCACCTAGGGTTGGGGACCAAAGTGAACCCACGGTATATGTCCCACCTCTTTGTTCTGCATTATTACATCCCCGTTCATTTCAGTCAGTGAAAACCAAACAGAGAGCTCCACACACAAAGGCAAAGGCACTCTGGGCTGGGAGCAGCTGCAGCTAGGAGCCAGTACCTGCCTCTCCTGGAGCGTACAGCTGCTTAGGCCGGGACACTGGCCTCAGCCAGCTGCCCCTGCACCCTGAGTTCTTATGACCACTCCAGTGGCAATGTTTGAAATTAGAGGGCAGGAACTCACAGACACTGATCATCTTGTGGCCACGAGGAGCATGGGAAGGCATGCTGGCTGGGGCCCCAGCCGCAGGGACAGGACTATGGCTTGAGGAGAGAGCCCTCAGGGACTGCCATGTGCTAACTGTCCCTCAGCTGCAGGGCCCTGTGGATCACTGTCACTGAGTGCCAGGGACAAGCAGTCTGTAAAGGAGATAGTGCCTCTTGCTACAGGCCTGGGCAGGGACTATCTTGGCAGGAGCGGGCAGCCCTGTGGTAGGGTTACACAAAGGCATCAGGATGGGGTGGTAGGTGGCCTTGCACTCCAGGGACAGTATAACCTGGTGCTTGCTGCATGTGCGGGTCACCTCTGTGTACCTTCCCAGGTATATGTGCTAATCAAAGTCCATCAGCCTTCCCAGGAGACTGAGCCTGGGCAGGGAGGGCTGCACTAGCAGCTGGACCATCAGCTTTGCTCTCAGCACCTATCCTTGCCCCACTGCACATAGGCGCCAGTGGAAGACCCCTTCCCTGGGCACTGACCTCTGCATCCATCCTCTCTGTCCAGCACTGTCTGGCTCCTTAAAATAGACTCAGGCAGCACACTGTCCCCATTCTGGCCCAAGGACAGGTGACATGTGGCCTATTTCTTTGGTTGGTGGTAGCATCTCTGTTTTTAGCAAAGCAGAATGTGATGGATTCTGCAGCTGAGGGCAGGGGTGTCTTGTGGTGAACCAGGCAAGGGATTGCACCCCAGCATTGGGCTGCAGCAGAGATCTTACATTTTACCTCTAGAGTGTGTGTGGGGGGTCTTTGCCTGTGGACATGAGATCTGTGTGACCACATGTGGGGATCCAGTGCCCACCTCACCTGGGAAATAGGCTGTCCACGTCCCCCACTTCCCTTACTAACCCTAGGAAAGAAGGCTCCTACAGCATAGATTTTATCATCATGGGTGTCTAGGACATGGGGACAGAGGGCCAGGAGGCAGCGGTACACAGAGGGGGCAGATCACATAGACTTAGGACACACCCAGACATAATCTGTAACACAGGACACCAAACCACAGGGCAGCAAGAATCAAAGGCCTGAATTCCCAAACTTTGTCCTAAAATACTCTGGTGTCTCCACCCTAGAAGCCACAGGCTGCCCTAAGCACAAGGGACAGTTTGGAACAACCAAGGAAGTAGAAGTTGGTCCAGGAGGTTGAGCTGTGCCTCCCTGCAGCTGCCCTCCCAACACAGTCAGCAAGATGCTTGCTGGCATTTGATACTTTTAATTGGGAACAAACACAGCCCAGTGAATATGGGGCTGAGATCCTTACAGCTGGGCTAAGGTTCCTAGGGTTTGAGTGGGTCAGCCTTGGATGCCCAGGTTGGCCTTGGGGTGCCTCCAGGGTCAGATTCAGGCAGGGTTCTAGGCCAGGGGTGCTCTGGCCAGGGCAGGGGCTCAATTAATTAGTCATAGTCTGTGTCCTCAAACTTGGTGCTGAAGAAAGCCGCAGAGCCCTTAGCCAGCCGGGACAGATGCAGAGCTCCAGTCACCACCAGTCCCAGGAGCAGCAGCGGGGGAACCAGCATCCACATGGCAGCCAGGATGTTGTAGCACTTTGCTCTGGAGCCATAGCGCCGTGCTGCCTCCAGGTCCCCAGCCACCTTCTGGTCTCGGGCCTGTGAGGCAACCACAGGGCCAGTCACTATGGGTCCAACAGTCTTGGGGTCAGGGCCTGTCCACCTGGGTGAGAGGGATGTGGCCCAGGGGATACTACCTGATAGGGCCCTGTTCCCTCCTTGGTCCAACCTGACACAGAGCTGGGCCTCGGCGAGCCATAGGCTCAGTGTCTTAGGGACTACAAAGGTATATGGCTTGAGAGCCCAGCTACAGGCTGTGGCCACCACACTCACCTGTGTGCAAAGAGGACTCAAGGGGGCTTGGTTCACAGTGACCCCACTCATAAGCTACTGCCCATGGCACCCCTCTTCCACCCTCCTTGAGTCCCCTCGCCACTCCTGGAGCCCCTCCCCACACACCACATGGGACCTCCTTCCCCATCTTCCATGGAGGCCCACTTGTGCCCATAGCCCACCTTGACAGAGTGCACCAGTGCCAGGAAGCCAAGACAGCACAGATTCAGGTAGATTGTGCTGAAGATGGACCAGATCAGGTGGTCGTGGGGTGGAGGGCTCGGTGCTCCCAGCAGGAGTGCTGTCCCAACAGCAGCTTTGCCCGGTGTTGGGGCTTGGGCTTCCTCACGGGGGAACGACGTGTCCATGGGTTCCAGCGCCGTCTCGCTCGCTCAGTCTGCTTCCAGGGTGGGTGCCCAGCTTGCTTATAGACCCACACCCGCCCTGTTGGCCAGCTCCACCCACTAAACAGAACCCAAATTACAGCCTGGGTCTGCAGAACAGGGCAGCCACCCTGGTGCCTGTATCCCCTCTCCACCAGGGATACCCCACCCAAAGCTCCTATTAGAGGAGACAGCACTGCCCCAGAAAGACCCACAGAAGCCACACAGGGCTGTGGCCACGGAAGACTTCCCTCACCCTGGGTGCAGCCAGAGCCCCCAAAGTCTGGACTCAGCCCTTCCTTTGGAACCAGAGCCACTGAAACCACAACCCTGTGTGCCCAGAAGTTACAACTCAGACTCTGGCAGTGCCACCTGCAGCTGGCAGCATAGCAAGGTGGGAAAGTGGAGACCCCGTTAGAGGTAACTGCTAAACAGAAGCCAGGCAACCCCAGGGACTGCTATATCCAGCAAGACTGGCAGGGCCACAGTGTGCTCCCCACCCATGGGGTCTTCCCAACCTCTGCCTCCTGGGTACACGAGTCCTTCTCAGTCTCCTTGGGATCTGCTCTGCCCTCCTGCACCATAAACTGTTTGTGAGTGGTATTCTTGCCTAAGGCTGGGACTAATCTTTCTGTCCTTGCAAGAATGCCTCTGTGTGCTAGTGACATGCACATGTCCCATTGTGGACATCTGAACCATGGTCCCCAACCCAATGGCCTTCTCAAAGAGGTAACCCAACCCAGCTCTTCTAGGAGCCCTCAGGCCCCTGCTATCCTGCCCTGCCCAGCCTTTGGCAGAGCCCACATTTTGGCTTTGTCTGCTTCTTGGATACCCAACTAAATCCTTGAGGTCCACCATCCAGGCATCCAGGATGCAGGGAGCTCTTCCATCCACGTTTGCAACTGCTGAGACCAAGGGCCGTCCCTCTGTGTGATGCACCATCCTTCACTACAACACAGTCCACGCTCTGCACTGCAGCCAGTCTACCCTGAGGTGGCGGGAAGGGTGAAAGTACATTACATTTTAGGCTAGGTTGAAGAAGAAGGAGGAGGTGGTCTTGGGAAGATAGGCTTTTGTTTTAAGGGCATCAGCCATATTAGATGACCACCATAATGATTTCGGAAATTCATACTAAGGCCAGAACCTCTCAATGGATGAAATATACAGCTCCTAGCAGACGCAGAGAAAGCTGCCCTCCCCAGCTGCGTGCGCACACAGCAGAGCGGTGCTGCACAGTGTGCTAGGATTCGTCTGGGACCATTGGGGGTTGGCCATGGTTAGGTCTTCAGCCAGGGACAATGGGCCAGCAGTTAGACTGTGAAGGGTGAAGTGGTGAACCCTGGGGCCAAGGGCTACAGTGATGCTCTGTGAGGAATGCCCAAGCCACAGGGCTGCAGCCAGTAATGGCAGCCAGTTCTGCAGGGAAGGCTGTGGGGGAAAGCATGCCAACCACTGTAAGGAACAAGTCCCTGTTGTCCTGTGGACTTAATAGGCTGCAGTCCTGGACCCGGGTCTGAAGCACAGTCCACAGGTGGACCAGAGTGGCAAGTTGTGAGAAGCACGTCCCAGACAATGTCTGGCCCTCAGCTACCTGAAAGTGGAACTATCCTCCTTCATGACCTCTAAGCCCTTTCAAGGCACAACCTGAAGTTTGGTTCCTGTCTAGAAAGAAGAGGATTTAATTCTTGCGGGAAGGGACATAGGCCCACAAGAGACCACATGGAGAACTGCCTACAGTGAGTGGGGTAGCTCACAGGGGACTCAGCATCCAGGAGCTTAGCGACTGCCTTCAGGGACAGAAGTGGACCAAAGACGGCACATGAGGCAGCTGTGACCTCAGTATTTAGGCCTAGTTCCCAGCGCCTGTCCCTCTGCTGTCCCATGGGGAACAGAACATAAGCTCAGGGACAGGAGAGAAGGAAGAATTCAGAGCCTGAGAGAGGGAACAGGGCAGAGGGAGGGGATGATCTTCAGCCGCTTTGGAGCAGCTGAGGGAATGGTACCACCTCTAGGCAAAGCTGCACACAGAGGCCAAGCTGCCTCTGGGTGCTGGGGACAGGCCAGGCACAGAGAAAATATAGAGACCTGGAGGCCTGCTCACAGTAATGGCCCCAACAGACAGAGGAAAGGGGCCCAAGGTATGGATGCCATGAAAGGTGCTCATCAACATAGCCATTTCACCTTGAGGGTAAGGTCTCTATGCCAGGGGCTGAGAACATCCTGGAACAAATACCTGACCTGTGACCAACCGCACTTAACATGACCATTGCTACCTTCTGGTCTTGTAGGCACAATTAGACCAGTAGTACCACCGAAGTTCACACAGTTAAAAAACACCTTCGATTCCATCTACTCCATTCTTTGTGCTTGCCAGGTCACTGCCCTGCACAGAGGTCTCACTGAAAGGTCACAGAGGTGGAGCTAGAGGACATGGCTTCACAAACCATCCCAAGGAAGTCTGAAAACAAAGTAACACAGCCTTGAGGGCTAGGTCATCCAGAAAAGAGGCCTTACTAGAGTGATGAACAGGGAGAGTGAGATCCTCCCACTGTCAGCCTGGGCTGGGGAGACAGCCAGGTCTGGGAAGGCCCTGGAGCGCTCCACCCCCAACAGGGAGGGGTCATTGACCCAAGTCCTGGCTTGGATCCTGAACAGGAAGCCCCCAATCCTCCACCCCCTCTGCCTCTTGCCCTAGAGAAATATGATCCACAGGAGTTAGTCCCACCCACTCAGTATCCTGCCAGTTCCTAGCTTGCTGCTTGCCTATGGACAGGAAAAGGAAACTTATGAGAAACTGAAACTGCGCAGCAGAGCTGGTCAGAGAGAAGAGCCCACTGTCCAGACCCACAGTGTGTCCTGGATCAGCACCATGAGCCACGCAGCCCAGACCATCTTTCCCCAGGCCAACATCGGCTTCCCTCCAAACTATGAAAAGATACAGGAGGAGCATGAGGTGGCCGTGCTAGGGACCACCCAGAGCATGGTTCCCGCAACATCCACTGTGATCAACATCCGCAGTGACACTGCTGTGCCTGACCATGTGGTCTGGTCCCTCTTCAACACGATCTTCATGAACGTGTGCTGCCTGGGCTTCATTGCCTTCGCCTACTCCATAAAGGTGAGTGTCCTGGGTGTGATGCTTCGGGAAGGTGCTGTGAGCCTCAGATTCACCTGCCTGAACAGAACCTCTGAGTGTGTGCATGCCCGTGTGTGTGTGTGTGTGTGTGTGTGTGTGTGTATGTGTAAGACCTGTGTGGGCACTAGGATGTGGCATGCAGGTCACCGTGTGTGTGTGTGCACATACGCGCATGAACGTGTTTGTGTGTGTGTGCTGAGGAATCTCCCAGGGCAGGCACGGGTGGGCTGCCTGGGCATCCCGGGGTCACACTGGATCCCCACCCACCTAGAGGAATTCTCCCCACTTCCTACACCAGAAATACCCCGTCCATGCTGCAGATAGTGGCCCCCACGTTGTCTGGGAGCTGCAAAGAGGCTCACGGGGGACTTTGCTCCAGGGGTGAGCAGCCAGCACTGGAGTGACCTACACAGTCTGAGTATGAGAGAGGTGTCCCCAGCCTGAGTGAGGACAGGGGACCTGGCTGGACAAGACGAGCCTGGGCTCCCCAAGTCAGAGCCCTCTACCCTGACCCAGTCAGGCAGGCCTTCACTCTCTGATCTCCCCCAGTCTAGGGACAGGAAGATGGTGGGAGACGTGATCGGGGCCCAGAGCTACGCCTCCACCGCCAAGTGCCTGAACATCAGCGCCCTGCTGTTAAGCCTTGCTCTGACCATTGGCCTCATCGTCGTGTTTGCCCTCACCTCTGTACAGTTGTTCAAGGCGATATATGATCTTCAGGGCCACTAGTGCTGCATATCCTTCCCTGCACAGCTTCCCTGGCCTTGGGCTGGGCCCTGCCCTGCAACCCACACCCTGCCCAGCTGTCCACAATTGGGATCAATAAAGCGTGCATGTTCTTGTGCTGTGTCGTTTCCTGGGGAAGGGACATTGTTCACTGCCCCTGTGTTCATCCTGAGATGCGCCCACCCTCCACACAACATCCGCAGCAAGCAAGGTAGGTCCTTAGCTAGGAGGTCTCTGGTGCCATGGGAGCAGCACATCTGGGACCTGCTAGGTACTTCTTGGGTGCTAAGTTTTCCATCAGGGAGGAGCTGAGGCCCATCCCCTCCAGGGCCCAGGTCCCCATCGTCCAAGCAAGGCCTGGAAGCTTGACTCGGAACACACAGGCCAGGGCCACCAGCCAGGACTCTGCCCCTGAGGGGAACACAGACCTCCAACTGAGCAGTGCTATGATCCTAGCCTTTATCCTGGCTCCATGTGGGCCTCTTGGGACCCTGGACTAAGGGGCTCCTGACTGCCAGGACCTGAGTGGGGATGGGGTATCTGTGCTTCTATCTCCAGATCCTAGCAATGGCTCCCACTGCTCTCCTGCAGCAGAGCTTTGATTTCAGGAACTCTATGAACTGAGGTTTGTTTTGTTTTGTTTTTGGAGAGACCGGGATTCAAACTCACAACATTGCACTTGCCAAGCAGGCACTTGTGCCACAGAGCTATCTCCCCGGCCCACCAGGAGCTCTATGGATGCATAGGACAGCCCTGCGGCCCAGGGCCACCCATGGGCTTCAACCACCTGGCTTCCCTGAGAGGTATCCTGACAGGAAGGGTGCCCTTCCTGCCCTCTCCCCAGGTTGGTTTGGCACATCAGCTGGATGTGAGGAGGAAGGAGGTCATGCCACTGGCCAGGAGGAGAGGACTTGGCCAACCTCTGACACTCCCATCCCCGTCCCTGAGATTGAGCCCTGCTCTTGGCTTGTGGCCACAACTCCCACGTGTCCAGCTTCCCTCTGGGAACCCTGTGTTGTGTGGGCCTCCAGGATCCCTGCAACAGGTGGCACCTGTTCTCCTGTCTGATAGGATGTCTCTTCCGAGTCTCAGGTTCTAGAGCCACCCTAGACCTCATCCCTTGCCTCTACCTCTGACTTCGCATTCCACACACAAGTGACCTAGTTTCAGCTCCCAGTGTGTCCCGTGGCTATTTCCCAGTCATGTTCCTGCTGTACCTGTACAATACAGCACAAGATGGATACCAGCTAAGACCACCAGGGTTGTGTAAAAGCAACATGGTATGGAATTTATTGTTCCTGGGTACAGGCAGATACATGGCTAAAAGTCGGTAGCAAACATGGAACCTGTCTTTTTTATAGGATTTGGAAGAAACTAATGGACATTAGGCAGGAAGATTTTAGTAAACATCAGTGGTCAAAGTTCTCTGGCTGTCTTGTGCCTCAGTGGGAAAGGAGGCATCTGGACACATCTGGTGTCAGTGCTTGGGCATTTTCAGATGTCCTGGCGCTTGGGAGACTCCATGTTCCACCTTATCTCCTTTACAACATCTGGCATTTGCTGAAGGAACTGGTGTTGAGCTGAGATTGGTGCCTCTGCTGGCAGACGGGTGAGGCATTGAGAGTCACGTCCCAGTTGAGACTTCTATGTCCATCTTTTTGTTATAAATAAAAAGGACAAAGAAGAAGAAGAGAGGTGAGGGTGCTTGTGCCACTATAAAAGCCAAATGCGAACATTCTTTACCGGAGAACTAGCTGGCTGCCTCGAAAGCAGCAGTGTTGCTGTCGGTGTGTTGCACCCTGGGATTGTACTGACCTGTCTCAGCAGGCTCACATACATCCTGCTACTGGCCAAACCACTTTTCAATTTGGTGCCATGGGCTTTCTTCCAAACTTTCATCTATTCAGCCTGTTCACCTGAAGCAAGTGTGTTAGGAGAGTTTTTTGGAGAGTGCAAGGAGGAAGAATTATTATCCAAAGATATGAATGAGTCTGTTCAAGAAAACTCTGGGATATTTGGTGGTTGGCATATTTAAATAGCCAAGTAGTAGGAACTGTGTATAAAAATATTTGTATGGTAAGGAATGGTGTGAATTGAAATTACTTGAAAAATGTTGATTCTATTATAGCACTGTTATGAGAAACATACGGATATATTGAAATTACTGTAAAGCTATTTTTGTACAACTTCAGCAAAGAAGTTTTATATATATATATATATATATATATATATATATATATATATATTTGTTTTGTTTTGTTTTGTTTTGTTTCGTTTTGTTTTTTAATGAACAATACAGTTACTTTTTTGTGTGTGTGGAACTCAGGACCTTGCACTTACCAGGCAGGCACTTGTGCCCCTGAGCTATCCTTCCAGCCCCCAGTTACATTTTAAAATAGTAATTGGACAAGTATAAATCACAAATTTCATAACAAAGTAAGTATTTTTGAGAGGGTAATTAAGTATCTTTGAGTTTCATGGCTGAAGTGTTAAGCATTTTTACTAAATGCTGATTTTTTGTGTGCGGGGGTAACATGCTTAGTGTGTACACTCCACTCTTAACTTGGAATAAATTTACTGATACAGAAAAAAATAAAATTGATGCCTCACTGTCTATCAAGGTCAAGTAAGTTGCTGAAGCTTTATTCTTGGAAACATGTCCAAGACTTCTCTGCGCCTCTGTCAGTGCCAGCTACCAGGATAGGTCATGGTCTTGCTTGACAGACCTTTATTCTTGGTGACCCTTCTTAGGCACACTGCACATCTTTATTGATCTCTGTCTTCTATGGACTATCAATTTCCCTGCTCAGGAAATTGAGTGACTCATCAGAGTTCTAGGATCTTGTAGAAAAGGTTTTTTTCACATCCTGGATCTCTGCTGATCTTGGAGGGCCAGGGTCAGAACACTGGCTGTTGTCTTATCCCAGTTATGTCTCTAGTTCTGGTCTCTAAACTTTTAGAGAAACGATTAGTTATATCAGTCTTATTCAGCAGATGTGAGAACATAAATGTAAATTTTTTTTTTGATAGCTGTTGTTGCCTGTTAAAGGCAAACAGTTGTTGTAAGCTTTGTTAATTTAACCTCCTGGAGGGAAGATCAACCATTAATCAGGGGTTGAAAGCTAATTTTTGACGAATTGAAGGAAAACTGACGTTTTAAGAGTCTGAAGAGCAAGCATTGACCGGAGAGAGGTCTGATAGAGAGGGAGGAATGGGAGGACAAGGGAGTGAGTCGTCTAGCTCGGGCGTGGGGCAGGGTGGGTGCTGAGACAGCATGGGACATGGGCATGGCAGCCGGCACCCCACAGCTTGGGCCCACTGTGTCATGAGTGGCAGTGGGCCTTCATAAGAAGGCCCTGGGTGGGCCTGGTGAGCGTGGACCCCTCACATGTGCAGCCAGGAAGCCACAATGTGGTGTTAGCCGGGCACTTGGGCAGGGGCAGCGCAGTGTAGAACAGACCTGCAGGGGGTGGGACGGTGTGTGTGTGTCGTGGCTGGGACGCTGTGGCAGGCACAGCCAGGAGTGTGGCCTGCGGAGTGTGGAGTGGCAGAGCAGAAGGAAGCAAAGGGCTGTGCCGTTCAGGCTCATTTTTTTTTAATTGAGGGTGGGCTCAAGCTGGTGCCCTGATGGTCTGGACACACAGGCGCAATGGGTGGCTTCGAGGCGTCAGAGAGAGGCTATGTGCCCAGGCAGCGTGGTCTTACTGTGATATGAGTGCCAGCTGGACCTTGACCTCTGTCGTGATACATGTGCCTGCTCTGCTGGACGGCCACGGCTGTAAGGGTAGTGAGCAGGCTCTGAGGGTGGCAGGCTGGACATGACAACTGCAGTCATTTGACACTAGGTCACGTAGCCTGAGACACCCCACCCCCACCCCCTCCCCTGCCCAGGACACTGGGTCACATAGCCTGAGACACCCACCCTCCCACCCCACCCCCTGCCTTCCCCCACCCCCACCCACCCAGGATGGTGGGTGGCAGCTCACAGCAGGGGGTGTGTTTCAAAGTAAATGATGGTGGTAGGAGTGAATAAAGTGAGGGTAAATGTCAGGGAGAAATTGCCATGGGAGGGAAGTGGGGGAGTAAACAGAAAGGAAAGGAGGAGGAAAATACTCAAACTTATTAGTATGTAGAGAGAAGTCCAGACTTGTAGCTCAGCTCTTGATGGAGGCTTAAGAAATGTTTCTAACAACACCATTTCAGGCCAGTGTGAGACAGAGGCTACCGATGGTCACGGAAAGAGTTACTTTTCACCTGTAGGGTGTGCAGGTGGAAATGACAGATAAGTGGCGATTCCCTGCTGATGGCCCATTCAGGACTGTTAAGAGTTAACTTCCACTGAGGGACCAGATCTGTCTCTGGAAAGGAGTCCAGTCCTCCATCTGGTCCACATTCCATTGGCCATTGGTGTCAGGGGAATTCACCAAGGGAACTGGAGAAACTTAGCCTCTGTTTTCAGAGTGCCAGCTGTACTAAAGACAATTAGTACCTGGCAGATTAACCACTGGACGATTTTAGCATTTTATAAACAACAGATAAAAGCGTGAGTTGAGGGGCCAGGAAGATAGCTCATGGGCACATGTGCCTACCTGGCAATTGCAAGGTCCTGAATTCAATCCCTGTTTCCACAAAAAAAAAAAAAAAAAAAAGGTGTGTGCTGAATATAGACAAGGTTTTTTGGCAGAACCAGGGATCAAACTCAGGACTTTGCGCTTGCTAGGCAAGTGCTTTTTCTACTAAGCTATCTCCCCAGCCCAAGGTTTTATTTTAAGAGATCCATTTTACAGAATTTTTTAGACTCCCGTAAATAGCACTTTAACATTATTTCCTTAGCACTGTCTAAAATAAGATTAAAACCCAGAAGCTAAGCTGGGCATAGTGGCTCATGCCTGTAATCCCAGTACTTGGGAGGCTGAAGCAGGAAGATCTCTGTGAGTTCAAGACCAGCCTGGGCTACAAAAGTGAGCTCAAGGCCAGCCTGAACTGCATAGCGAGACTCTGTCTCAAAAAGACAAAAAAAAAAAAAAAACCAGAAGCAGTCACAAGTCAGTTTAAGCATCTAAATGTAGCATATATAAGACGGGAATATCAAACCTTGTCCACAAAAGAAAGACGTTCCGTTAAGGAAACATCAGAACCCAAAAAAGAAACATCGTAACTGTGTTAGCAAAAGGATATAGAGTGATTTACAAAAGCCACTGGCAAACAAGAATGGCAACTGGGTTACCTAATATAATTCAGCAATCACAAAATAAAAGCAGACTTTTATCTCCAGTCATTCGTTATTTTGCAAAATGGAAACGAATGAAAAGTATCATGCCCTGGTCACTGAGAGATGTCTAGCAGGTATCGTGGCTATGCTGTGTTACAGAAAAAGATCGGTTATTTGGGCTTTAGATAAGGACAGAGGTCTGAGGTCTCAGGTTCTGCAGGAGGCAGGCTAGCGGGGATGAGAGGGTGGGAAATGAATGATTTCCCACTGGAGTACAGAGAGAGGTGTGGGAGAGCAGCCAGATCTCTGATGGAACGGCTCCAGTTGGGATGCAAAGCCATAAACATGAGCAACTGAGCAAGGCAGATGTCTTTGCGGTTGGTCAGACACTAAAGGGAAGCAGCGTTCCCCAGAGTGCTTTCTGAGATCAGTTGTGAAATTTAAAAAGCACAAAAAACAGTGAGTCTCTCTGACTTTACTGGGGAGAATAAAACGCAATCAGGGAGGAGGAAGAGGAAAACAGAGAGAGAGAGAGAAAGAGAGAGAGAGAGATTGGAGGATTCGCTTGATCTGAAATGCCCAGCAAGATCTGGATGGCAGAAGTGGCAAGAACTGCAGGGACCAAGGTCTGAGGCTGCTGCTGAGTGCTCTCTTCTGGGGTGGAGTTTCAAGGGAGCTTAAAGCTCTCCAGAGAGCTTGTGTCCCCCTCAGGTCTTGGCAACAGATGTAAGGAAACCAGCTGAAACCACCAGGTTTATGTAAAGGCAACACGGTGTGAAATTTATTGTGCCTGAGTACAAGGCACAGAAGACAAAAAGGCTGTGTATAGGGAACAAAGAGAAGTGAGGTTAATTTTTTTATAGGCAGTGGACTATATTAAGTGAACGATCTTAGTAAACGTCAGGGATCACAGTTCTCTGGACGTCTTCGCCTCCACCAGAAAAGCCCTTGAGCACCTAGTGTAAGTGTCTGGGTGATGTCCCAGTGCTCAGAACACTCTGGGCTCCACCTCAGCTCCTTCACAACATCTGTTACCTCCTGAGGGCACTGGTCCTGAGCTGAGAACAACGCCTCTGATGGTGGCCAGATTGGGTATTGGAATAGTTCTGTCCAAATCAAGCCTTATAGCACCCAGAGAAGGGATCCAGTAGTCAGAACCCAGGCCACCTCCATACCTGCCAGAATCTCCTCCTCTGGTTCCCGTAGACCTTAGTGCTTCAGTTGTGTGAGACCACAGGTTGTTTCTGGGCTCCAGGAGAGTCTCTGCCCAGTGGGGACATGGTGCCCCAATCCTACAGTACACGTGGGGGTCCAGACTGATGGTGGGGGACCTGTCTGGCAGGCCTAGTCGTACTGGGTTCCTGGCTACAGTGTGTGACCTCTCTTTAGCTTCTTCCTATAGGCTCCCCTAAGCCACCTCCCTCCTCATACTCCAGGGATGCCAAGGACAACTTGCTCTCCTGCACATCCATTGTCCATTTGGGAACCTCACACTGTCCACAGACCCCCAAAATTAGGGCTCCAATGGCCCAAAGTGGTAGGGGGCTTGGTGAGTTTTCAATGGGTCCAAGGCAAAGCAGGGTGGAGCTCCTGACCAAGTGCCCCAAGAGAGATTCCTCCGCAGCCACAGGTTTCCAGGTTTGTCCAGCCTCTACTTGACCCAGCCCAGCTCAGCCCCTGGCAATGACATTCTTCACCCTTCACAAAACAGCTCCTTCCCAGAAGTTCAGCACTGCTGGGGTTCAAGGGTTCACTCTACATCTGTGGCAAGGCCAAGAGATCACCAACCAAGCCTGACTCCTGGCTTCTGAGTTCACTCAGAAAGTGATGGCAATACCAGTTACACCTAAAGAGAGAGCTGAGGGTTAAGAAACACAAGAAAGCGGCAGCTAGGAGAAGCCAGAGCTGGGTGGACAGAGAAGGCAAGCCCAGCTCGAGGCTTTGCCCAGGAGGCCCAGGTGTTACCCCCCCCTCTTCCTGTTCACACGAAGACCACAACTGTGCTAAGATACTCTCCTTACTCTGCCAAAGATAACGGCCCCAAACCGTTCCCCCACCCCCTATCCTGGATGGCCCCCTTTACATCCAGCACCTGGCCTGAGGTTAGAATGAATATCTCCTTTACCAAAAAAGGACAAAAAAGTCAACTTCTTAAAAAAAAAAGAAAAGCCAACTTCCTTTTTTTTTTTAAGGCCAACTTCTATATCACCCCTTTTCCCTATTTCTGCCTGCTCTATAAAGTGCCTGCCTCCCTGGCCATCACTGATGTTCAGGTTCTCTGAGCAGCCCAGTTTATACAAGTTGCTGCCAATAAACTGCTCCTTTCATGCAAGCTACCTTGAATGTGGTCTTGTGTGGGTTTAAAAGTGCCTTTTGGGGGCTTGGGAGATAGCTCTGCGGCACAAGTACCTGCCTGGCAAGTGCAAGGTTGTGAGTTCAAACCCTGGTCTCACCAGAAAACAAAACAAACAAAATAAAAGCACCTTTTCTGGACAGTTTTCCTGTCACTAGAGATCCAGGAACCTCAAGGCCAGAACTGCACACATTCCTAATAGAGTGGACAGGATTGGCCTAGGATCAACAGTTCTGCTCGGAGTGTGCTCTGGAATCAGGAAAAGTTGAGAGGGAGACCCACTGGGACCTGGATGTGCTGACCCCCACAGGAGGTACCCATAGACCTCCAGCCTGAGGAATGCTTTCCTCTCTGGAAAGACACTGCATGGAGAGTGGGCTCATCTCAGGACCAAGACAGGGACAGTAAGCAATGTCCCCCCCAGGAGACATCACAGAACAACAGGAATATGCATACTTTATTGATCTCAATTGTGGACAGTCAATGAGGGTGGGGGCTGCAGAGAAGGGCCCAGCCCAGGATCAGCGAAGCTGTAGAGGAAAGCACACAGCAGGACTAGTAGCCCTGATAATCCTTTTTTATCTGAGAGAAGCTGCGGATGGCTGCTATGATGGCTGTAGCGTATAGTAATAAGAAGACAACAGCTACGATGATATTTAAGAGCAGGGCGCTGATGTTCAGGCACTTGGCGGTGGAGGCGTAGCTCTGGGCCCCGATCACGTCTCCCACCATCTTCCTGTCCCTAGACTGGGGGAGACCAGAGAGTGAGGGCCTGCCTGACTGGGTCAGGGTAGAGTACTCTGACTTGGGGAGCCCAGGCTCAGCCTACTCAGGCAGGGTCCCCCTGCCCTTACTTAGGTTGAGGACACCCCTCTCACACTCAGACAGTAGGTGGCCCAAGGGCTGGCCAATAAACCCAGGAGCAAAGTCCCCTGTGAGCCTCTTTGCAGTTTCCAGACAGTGTAGCGGCCACCATCGGCAGCATGGACGGGGTATTTCTGGTGTGGGCAGTGGGAAGAATTCCTCTGGGTGGATGGGGACCCAGTGTGACCCCAGGATGCCCAGGCAGCCCACCTGTGCCTGCCCTGGGAGATTCCTCAGCACACACATACGCACAAACACACACACACACAGACACACACAGACACACACACGAACACACACACAGGCTCTGTTCAGGCAAATGAGTCAGGGGCTCACAGATCCCCGCAAGGATATCACACCCAGGACACTCACCTTTATGGAGAAGGCAAAGGCTATGAAGCCCAGGCAGCAGGTGTTCAGGCAGATGATGTTGAAGATGGACCAGACCACATGGTCAGGAACACGGACATCACTGGGGATGCTGATCACAGTCGTGGCCTCAGGAGCTGGGCTGCCAGGTGCCCCCAGCACGACCACTTCACACTCCTCCTTGGGCATCATCTAGCCTGGCAGGGGATCTCAGAAGGCTGCAGCAGCAGGGTTTGTGGTGAGAGGAGAGCAGCACGTGTCTGGAAGCGCAGCTGCGAGGTGGTTTCCCCCACAGCAGTGTGCTCCTCAGCTTCCTGACTTAACAATTGGTGGAGGGGCCAGCGAGATGGTTCAGTGGTCTAAAGCGCCTGCTTAGGAGGGCTCAGGCAACTGTGGGGACTGCAGTTCCATCCCCAGCACCACATGCTGCGCCAGCGCCACCACCAGGGCAGGCTGAGCCAGCCACAAAATAAATAAAAGAAAGAAACAAACAAACACAACAAGCAAACAAATAAATAAATAAATAAAAATTAAAAAAAAAAAAAAAACAATTGGTGGAGCGCTGTGCAGTGGCGAATGAGCAGCATTCGCCGAGTTTCATAGTGGGAGTAGCACTTTAGGCCAAGCAGGGCCACTCCCAGCAGGAGCCCCTGCTGCCTCAGGGCGGAATCTGGAGCCCTCACTAGCAGCTTGGCAGGCCCGGGCTTTTCTGGAGTAATGCCAGCTGCAACAGCAACTCACAGAAAGGACACAGTGCATGCATGAGTCTTGTTTGGGAGCCTGATGACTTCAGTTATAATGCGCCGTTGTGTTCATGGCTTACATGATTCAACTTAGAAACTGACTTTATTTAAAATTACAGTTCAGATGAAGGTCAGGGCTGAATTAGTGTTTCCTACCAACTTCTGGGAAATCACATTTATATAAAAGGGATAAAACAGGCAATAGAAGTCCAGAGGTATTGCTCGCATACAGCTCCTGGGGAGAAAACTGTTCAGGTAGCCTGGGGGGTGAGGGGGTGGGGTGTTGGTGCTTTAAAGCCGAGGAAGGACTGGCAGCAGTGTTTGTTCTCAATTCCAAACGCTCTAGCTGCCTGGAGGGAATTCATCCTGTCCTATGAGCTCTTCACAAAATTGTCTGCCAAGTCCTCAGTGTGATTCAGTGTCCGGGGACTCTGCTCCAATCAGGGCACATTCAGGGCTCTGTTCTGCTTCTAACAGGCCTGCAGCACCAGAACCTATTTAATTTGAGAAATTTTCAAACATTAAAAATAACCTAGGGCCAGGCGTGGTAGCACACACCTGTAATCCCAGCACTTGGGAGGCTGAGGCAGGAGGATCGATGTAAGTTCAAGACCAGCCTGGGCTACAAAAGTGAGCTCAAGGCCTGAACTGCATAGCGAGACCCTGTCTCAAAAAGACAAAGTAAATAAATAAATAACAAGTAAAAACAACCTAGGGGCTGGGGACAGCTCAGGGGCACAAGTGCCTGCCTGGCAAGTGCAGGTCCTGAGTTTGATCCCCAAATAAAAAAAAACCTACTCCAGTCAGATTGGAAAAACTTCCAGGTGTCCACATGGGGATGGGAAGAATCACTCGCCCTAAACAAAAGAAGCGAAGGCCATGTAAGGTTCCAATGCACCTGAGTCCTCCAACCCCCAAGCTGCTTGCCAGCAGAAGCACTACTGTCTGCAGGGAACTCAGTTCTCAGTAGGCAACTCAGCTCAGTACCGAAGTTGCCATCAACAAGCACAGGAAAGGAATTAAGATAAACAGAGTTGTGCTGCAGCTCCTGAGACATCTGAGGACATCTGGAGACACCTGAGAATTTATACGGGACACTTAAATCCCTATTTGGATGTAGAATAGTCTGTATAGGTAATTATCTCTGCCTAGTACATAGGATATTCTCATCTAATTTACTGTCCTTTAATGGAATGTCACTGAAATTTGTGGCATCGTCTATTGTTTAACACCTAAGTATTTTTAAGTGTAATAAAACGTGTATAGGATCAACATCATAGGAGACCCTCCTTTAATTATTTTTTCACAGGTGGTCTCAGATTGTATTGATATATATCTCTTATTACAAGTTGCCGGAGCACAAGAGAAGGACACATATTTCAATCTAAAAGAAAAAGATTATCATTATAAACAATCCCAGATTTGTTTTATTTTATTTTTTTTTTATTTATTTATTTATTTATTTATTTATTTGTCTTTTTGAGACAGGGTCTCACTATGCAGTTCAGGCTGGCCTTGAGCTCACTTTTGTAGCCCAGGGTGGTCTCAAACTTACATCAATCCTGGTACCTCAGCCTATCAAGTGCTGGTATTATAGGTGTGCGCCATCACATCCGGCTCCCTGTGGACGTCTAGTGCGTCCGGGTCCCTGGGTAAGGGTCACAAACAACCGCAGTTACAAATCAGTCCAGGACACAGGAGATGCAGAGCAAAGGCAGCAATTGCAACTGCATGCTGCAGTTTATTTTCTACAGCCTTTTATAGAGGCAGAAAAACAAAGTTACTAGGAAGACAAACAAAGTTGTTAACAGTTTTTAAGATTGAACCTAAGATTAGCTTCGGAAGCATGTGATCAAAGAGGAACAGAATGTTGTTGATTTTAAACTTTTGTGACACTAAAACTTATCTTAACAAAATAACACCAAGATAATATCTACCCCACACCAAGTGTCCCTATGTCATGCAAACATTCTTCCCATAAACCAAGAACATTCTTCCCATAAACCCTGCATATGCAGTTATTTACCTCATTGTCCTTGCAAAACTTAAGATCTCTTTTCCTTGATGGGTTACTAACATATTATTGAAACTAAAACAATTTGTTCATATACTTTAGTATCGGCAAAACATGTTTTTTTACTTCTTGTGTGGTTAGCTGTTTAACCATTGACAAGAAACAAACCTCAAAAAACCGGTGGGTTTGATCAGGGCCAGATTCTTCCTATAGCAAACAAGCATAGCGAGGCACCACTCCTGTTGGTCCAGACATGTGGAACTAGTGAACTGGGAAGAGGGGTGGAGGCCTTCCTCCTCCTGACAACGGTCTTCCAGTTGCTTTCCTAGTCCCAGTCACCGCTCCTACATGCATTTTTGAACTCAACAGGGGCTTAGTCAATATGCTTTTATAAACCATCTCCAACAGCTCCCAATAATGAATTTTCATAGCCATGCAAAAACTTTTGCTTTTTAAATTTTCAAATTTATTTATTTGGTACAGGGTCTTGCTATGCAGCTCAGACTCATAGTGATCCTCTGTCTCAGCTTCCCCAATGCTGAGATTACAGGTGTATAGCTCCATGCCTGGTTTTGGGGGTCAGCATGGCACACCTGGGGTTCTGGGGCCAGCATAGCATGTGGTACCAAGATTTAACCCTGGTGCTTGTGCTTGCCAGGCAAATGCTTAGACCATCAAGCTATCTCTCCAGCCCTTGTGTATTGGTCAGGGTTTTACTTAGAGGAACAGAAAAATATAAGGAACGGATATTAACACAAAATATACAATATATAAGGAGTTATAAGATTGGCTTACAACAGTCAGCCACAGAGTCAGACGCCCTCTGCGCACTCGGACTGGAGAATTCAATCCCAAGGTCTGAAACTCACTGCAGTGCTCCGTGTAAGTCTCTATCTGTCGGCTGATGGGTCTGCGATAGAAGACTGAAGTGTCTGTGATGGACACTGAAGAGTCTGCAATGGATGGCGAAAGATCCAAGCTGGAGGCTGAAGAGTCTGCCCGGCAAGCCAGACGATGAAGTCCAGGCCGACTGCGAAGACTGAAGCTTCTCCGAGGAAGTAAAAGTCTCTGTGCTCCAATCACACCCCAGCATAGGCCCTTGATCCCATTCTAGGGAGGAGCCAATCATATCCTAGGCAGGCCCTGATCCTGCTCCAGGGAGGAATCAATTGTACCCCTGCGGGGGACTCCCACCAACAGGGATCCCGGCCACTGAGTCATCCAGCCAAGTTGACACAACGTATCAACCACTACACCTTGTTTTTAAATTTACTTTTGTGTCAAAAGTTTTTTGGGGGACTGGGGAGATAGCTCTGTGGCACAAGTGCCTGCCTGACAAGTGCAAGGTTGGGAGTTTGAACCCCTGTCCCGCCCCCCCAAAAAAAGTTTCTTTTTATTTTTGGTACCAGGACTTGAACACAAGACCTTGTACACGCCAGCCAGGCAACTTGTGCCACTAAGCTATCACCAGCTCTCAAAGGTATTTTTTAATGAGAAATCTGTATTGTATTATTGATAGAAAACAACCTTTCAACGATGATCAATATAAACATATCGGGGCCGGCGAGATGGTTCAGTGGTCTAAAGCACCTGCTTAGGAGGGCTCAGGCACCTGCGGGGACTGCAGTTCGATCCCCGGCAGCACATGCTGCGCCAGCGCCACCACCAGGGCAGGCTGAGCCAGCCACAAAATGAATAAATAAAGAAACAAACAAACACAACAAGCAAACAAATAAATAAATAAATAAATAAAATTTAAAAAAAAATATATAAGCATATCACAACAGTATTTTTAGCAAAATGTATTGGGGTGTCTCACATAAGGCTGTGTAGGTTAATTGTCACCTCCGTTAATGAACAAAGGCTGAAATATGTTTCCCTCCCCCCAGGAAGCTGCTCCTTTATTCACCAAAGGGAGTCCTGTCCAACGGTTTCCCCAAAGTGGAAGGGTACATATTTAATTACCTTAATAAATTTGTGATGACCTAGGAGAAGGAGATTATGACACTGAGCACATACTTTTTATCAGAGATTTTTTTTTCTCTCTTTTTTTTTTTATTTCTTATATACATATTTTATATCAGAGATTTTTGTTGTTATTGTATTTTTAGGGAAGTGTCTACATGGTGTTCAGGGTCTCACTACTAGATCAGACTCATAGTAATCCGCCTGTTTACAGCCTTCCAAGAGCTGGGATTACAGGCATGCTGCACCATGCCCAATTGCCATCTCAGTGCACCCTGCGGGCAAGACCGGCACAGCAAGCCTGGGGATCGAACCCCTGGCCCCTACGCCTTCTTTGCGGCACTTTAATCCACTGAGTTGTTCGGCCTGCCCTTCAGAGATTTTTATTAATGGGTTTGGTACAGGATCTCACTATGCAGCCCAGACTCTTAGTGATCCTCCTGTTTTTAGCCTCCCCAGCACTGAGAGACTAAATGAGAGATTTTTGAGGTATTGTACACAGACAAAAATATGTGCTATATTTTTAAAAAAACAATTTTAACATCATTTTGATCAGCTGGCCACTTAAGTGGAAGCATATTTTTAATTTTGGTGACATTTATCTGTAAGCAGACTTAAATTATAGATAGTTTTTTTAAAACCCCAAAATGAAAAAAAAATTGAAATAAAACAGCTATTTATAAGATTTGACAGAGAGATGAAGAAACAAATGTATAAGATAAATTTGTTTATAAAATTAGTGCACTCAAATATCTTTGATCAAATTGAATTATACAAACATAGTCTTTTAATTTATAACTATAAATAGAATAGTCAGAACTTTCATAGGTTAATTAATAGAGATTTCTTATAATAAAAATCGTAATAAATAATATAATAATATTTAATATAATAAAACTTCTTATACCTTTTTTTAAGGTCTTTTTTTAAGTTACATATGTATGTATGTATGTACGTATGTATATATGTATTTGGTACAGGGTCTTGCTACACAGCTTGGACTCGTAGTGATCCTCCTGTCATAGCTTCCCCAGTGCTGGAATTACAAGTGTGCACCACCACACTTAGTTTCAGTGGCTGGCACAGTGTGCCTGGGGTTCCAGGGCTGGCATAGCATGAAGTGTAAGGATCTGTTCGTCTCAGTGTAATTGGTTCTACCCAGAGAGAAATGGCAGCAGGAATGAGAAAAAGGTAGATAAGAAGACAAGATCTGGGCTAGGGGGTGGCTGGTCTACCTGGTTGAAGAGACAAACCAGTAACAAAACAAAACTGAGTCTTATTTATACCTTTGCAAAGTTAGTAACACATGACACAAAGTTGCCTAGCAACTAATAGCTGACCTTAACCAGACAGGATGTTTATCTCATGACCCAGGTAGCTTGTTTACTTTAGGCACTGAGGCCTAGTCCTGCCTACACACATTTGACCAATTCTCCAACTTCTCAACAATGCAGTATCAGAGATCAAGGCTGGTCCTTGTGCTTGCCAGGCAGGTGCTTAGGCCACTGAGCTATCTCCCCAGCCCATGAGATGGTCCTTAAGATTTGGGAAGCATAGTTGTATAGTCATGGCTGATGACCAAAACTACTGTTTTGAGAGTCACACATAATTGTTTCCTCTGGGCTGGCAAGATGGCTCAATGGTCTAAAGCACCTGCTTAGGCAAGCTTAGGCAACCACAGGGACCGGGGGTTGATCCCCAGCACCACATGCTGCACCAGCCCCATTCCCAGGGAAGGCTGAGCCGCCATAATATAAAAGAAAGAGAGAGAGAGAGATGAAAAGCATAATTGTTTCCTCTAGCAGAACAGACTATCTATCTATTAGACTATCTAATTTTAACTATGTAGCGGAGCAAAGATGTGTGAAAAGAGATTATCTTCCAGGAGAGCGGCTGTCTGCAAGATGCTTTGGAGAGAGAGCCCGGTGAGAGGCAGTCCTCTAGGGACTGGGCTGCGCCTATTTTCAATATTTTTTTTAATGAAGGGGTTTAAAGTTAACTTTTGTTGAGTAGTTTTAAGAGCCTGAAGAGAAACAGCCCTAAGACTGATCTGAGAGAGGTCTGGTAGAGGGGGAGGAACAGGAGGACAAGGAAGAAACTGTCTGGCCTAGGCGTGTGGCAGTGTGTGGAGTGGAAAGAGCTGGAAGAGCAAATGGAAGTCAGAAGAGCATGTGACCCAAGGCTCGAGGAGCAGTAAGTAGCTTGAGCCGTGTGGCTGGGGGTGCTCATGGTGGGCTCATCTGGGCATGGATCAGTTTGCTAGTGGAGGCAGGTAGCTACAGTGTGGGGGCGGCAGGGAGGGAAAGTCATGTGGTACGAGCCAGCTGGGGTTGTCAGGGTCTGGGGCGCTGTGGCAGGTGCAGCTAGGGGCATGGCCTGCTGTGTTTGGGGTCCTGCTGGGGGCTGGGATAAGAGCCGTGTCTCAAGGTGAATGGTAGTGGCAGGAGGGAGCTGGCAAGGGAACTGGCAGCAAAAATCATTACCTAGCACTTCATAAGTTTACAGTAAAAGTGTTAAGGTCCACAGCTGTTGCGGTTTGTATCTAGTTGTCCCCCTAAAGCTTCATGTAAAGCTTCATAGGGCTGTCAAGCACGTGGTTCTAGGGGCGGGGCTTGGGGGGCATGGCCAAGAGAGGCACAAATTTTTAAACTAACAGCACACACTGTCAGGGGTTGCCCCCCTCCCCAGGTGGCAGTTTCGTGGAGGTATGGAGCAAATCATCCTGGACACGACAGCACCCCAGCCTCTCCTCCAGACCCTACAGAGTGGGGGCCCCATCTTGAAACCTCCGGTAACTGTGAGCTAAATAAACCTTTCCTTCCCTAAGCTTGTGTGTCGGGTATTTGTCCCAGCAACGAGAGAAAAGAAACTAAGACAGAATTTGGTACCAGGAGAGTGGGATCGTTGCTGTGGCTAAAACTGACCACGTGGATAACAAGCTTTTGGGAATGGCTCATGGGAAGAAATGAGAAAGGTTTGAAGGTGTTGCCTATGAACAAAGCGCTGGACCAGTTTTGGCACTTCTGTAGGGGAGGTTCTGCTCAGAGCTCAGACCAGAAGACTGATAGAAAGCCAACCTGTAAAGACCAGGCTGGGGAGGTTTCTTCTGGAAAGAAGGACTGCATTGGCTGTTGGACTCCAGATCATTTGTTGTTGGGAGCCACAGGAAGCCAGGAAATTGACAAGTGTGTGTAGGTGGGACTGGGCCTCCTTGTCTGAAGCAAGGGGGCTGCCTCAGTGTTGAGAAAAACATCCTGTCTCCCTCAGGCCTGCTAGTAGTAGCTAAGTAACTTTGTGTCATGTGGTGCAGACTTTGTAAAAGTATAAATAAAGGAACATCTTTGTGTGAGTCGAGTTAGTCTTGCTCATCAGGCAGACTGACAACCACTAGCCCAGCCATTTGTCTTGTTTTCTTACCCCCGTGTCTCCCCGGGTTGAACCGTTCGCAGTAAGACCTACAGATCCCTACATTTGCACCAGAACAGGGACCCCGGAACGAGGTAAGTGTGGGCGAAGGAACCCCTTCCAAAAAGTGCGCGCAAGGGGGGAAGTGGAGTGGTTAGAGCCAGCAGTAGTCTGCACTGGTGTGCATTGGCGCTGTCTCACTAGGTGTAAAACTTGGGAAACGGGCTCACTAAGGCCAGGAGGGGCTCACTAGGGCCAGGAGGGGCTCACTAGGGCCAGGAGGGGCTCACTAGGGCCAGGAAGGGCTCACTAAGGCCAGGAGGGGCTCACTAGGGCCAGGAGGGGCTCACTAGGGCCAGGAAGGGCTCACTAAGGCCAGGAGGGGTTCACTAGGGCCAGGAGGGGCCCACTAGGGCCAGGAGGGGCTCATTAGGGCCAGGAGGGGTTCACTAGGGCCAGAGAGATAACAAAACAAGAAGAGAGAAAGATTTGGAAAAGCCTAACAGAGATTCAAATGATGGGACAGTTTCAAGAACCGTGGATGTTAATAGGTGTATATAGATGTATATATAAATGTTTGTTATTTTTGTGGTTTTTGTATTTGTGCTACTTTCTAAGACTACTATAAAAAATTTAGTGTGGAGAACTGTTTTAAAATCAAGTCCCAAACGGAGCAAGGAGGGTAAAATAAATATACAACAGGTAAGACTTAAGCCCTCTAGCTTTTTCAATTAGAGGACAAAAGAAAACATTCTTTGAAATCACAAGCCGCGGATTCCAAGCAGCACGGTGCTGCCAGGGGGAGGGGTGCAAACTGGGCTTCAGGAGCTTCTGTGTTCTAGTCTTTGGCAAACCCAGACGGGATTCCCCAGCTGCCCACAGATCTGCTTGACTCCTCCGGCCACAGAGGTTGGTGCGTACCACTAACTACAGTCCTGTGTGCCTGGTGCTATGTAGAAAGGTCATGACTGCGGCATCCTGTGGCCTTGGCATTCGCTGTTTGCGTTCCTGGCATCACAAATTTGTTAGGCTCGAGAAAGTGTCTATAGTGTTAATATCTGGGCAAAACTGAAACACCCAGTGTGTTTTATGGAGCCACAAGCTGCAATCCTAAGGCAGCTCAGGAAAATTTCACTGCGTCACAGATTGAAACTGAGTTGTAGGTCTTCATAAATTGGTATCTTTTAAAACCTTAAAATAACACAAGCTGTTGCTACGTATGGCTCTACTACTCCCTTCACTTTGAGTTTAAAAGAAATGCTAGGGCAGCAGACTATGGCCCCAGATGATTGGAAAGGAATAGCTAAAGCGTGTTTGAATCCGGGAGATTATTTATTGTGGAAAGGATATTTTTATAAATATTGGGCAGAACAGGCAGCTCAAAATGTGGTTTACAATTTAGCCATTACAAAAGACACGCTAATAGGGAAGGGTGCTTTTGCTAGCACAAACCATCAACTGACTTTTGCATTGCCCAGAGATGGAGTTGGTCATTAAAAGAAAAGGATTTAAAGGGCTATTAGCAGTCATAGGTCAACATCCTTGGGCTGGGGCATGGCCTCTGGATAAGGCCACTATAGCTTTACAAGAGGTGTACAAGGTTTCTTACCCTTGCAAAAGTGCTAAATTGCTAAGTTGGAGAGATGCAAAAGGCCATTCTAGATAATTTTCTCCGTATGTCCTCCCCCATATCCCAGTCAATCTATGGGGTTGTAACATTTTACAAGATATGGGAGCATTTTTGGCCAGTCCTAACTCCCTGGTGACATCAAATATTACAGCAAGGTTTCCTTCCCAATCAAGGGCTTGGTAAAAATTCCCAACGAAAAAAAAAAAAGAACCTCTTTTAGTTGTTCCTAACAAAAATCATTTTGGCTTAGGTTACTCATCCTCACATTTTCAGGACGGACCTTGATCTCTTCTCTGACCCAATGGCATCCAAGATATCTTGGATGTCTGATGACCCTGTTTGGGTTGATCAATGGCTCCTAACTCAGGAAAAGATCATAACAGTTCATATTCTGGTTGATAAACAGCTAATGGTGGGGCACCTAGAACATTCCAGTAGTCCTTAGAATACTCCAATTTTTGTAATCAAAGAAGATCTGAAAAGTGGAGATTGCTACAGGTTTGTGAGCAGTCAGTTGCACCATGGAACCAATGGGGGCGCTGCAACAGGGACTGCCCAGGCCTGTAGCTGTTCCTTTACATTTTTCCCTTATGGTAATTGACTTAAAAGACTGTTTCTTCTCTATCCCTCTCCACCTAGATGATAAGAAATGTTTTGCTTTTAGTTTACCCTCCGTTAATAATCAGGCCCCTGTGCGTCCTTTTCAGTGGTGGTGTCTACCACAAGGTATGGCAAATAGTCCAACCCTGTGCCAAGAGTTTGTGGCTGTAGCCATTCGGTCAGTGCACCAGGCCTATCGATCAGTGTATATTATTTGTTACACACGATATTCTTTTGGCGCATGAATCGCCATCCATATTACATCAAATGTTTATTCAATTAGATGACGCTCTCCGCAGTACAGGCCTAGTAATAGCTACTGAAAAAGTACAAACTACAGCACCCTTTTCATATTTAGGACACCTTATTCATCAAAGGCACATTGTGCCCCAAACTGTTCAGATCCAGGTTAAACATCTTACAACTCTACTTGGTAACATTAATTGGCTCCGCCCAGCTCTTAAGCTAACTAAGCATGAGTTAAGTCCGCTTTTTGACATTCTTAAGGGAAACTCAGCCCCTACTTTTTTTTT
>PVKN010006321.1:7589-28820 GCA_004027915.1 Capromys pilorides
GGGGGTAAATGGCGAAGGAGTGGGGGCCAAGGCTAGAGTCGGCCCTCCCGGGTGCCACGCGCGACCTCTTCCTTTTGGGGGCCGGCGCGCGCCCTTGAGCGTGGGGGGCCCTGGTGGCGCGCGGAGGTGGCGGCCACGCGCCCGTGCGCGCGCCCCCGCCCGCCCAGCGCCGCTGCAGGGCTCCGGCCGCCGCGCAGCCTCCCCCACCCGCCCCGCTGCACTGGAGCGGGCGGGGTGTTCCCGGCTCGCCGCGGCCGCAGGGGGAGGGGTATGGATCGGCGCCCAGGACGACGACGGACTCGCGCTGCCCCCCGTTTGGGCCCCGAGGGCGGAGGCTCCGGTGGCCCCTTCCCCCGCGCCCTGCGTGGGGGCGGTGGCGCCCGGCCCTCTTTCTCCCGCGGCCGGGGCTGCGCGTGCACAGGGGGAGGGGCAGCCCCGCCTCCGGCCTGGCCCGGCGTGGGCGGGACCCGTTCTTTTCCCCCTGGGGCAAAAGAGTTTGAGACGGGCCCCCGAAAAATAACGGACTATGGTCTCTCCCCACCTCCAGCTTTGAGATCGTTAACCCCGAAGTTTGCTTGTTTCACTAGAAATGCCCTTCTTCGGGGAAACGTCCGTATCCTGTGAGCCAGGGAGGTGCGGGTTAACAGCGCGACCCAAATCTCTTGTGGTTCTCGTCCCACCCCCAATCAGCGCACAAGTCTCGGGGCATTTCTGTAACCCTCTCTTTTCCCCGGGTGACTTTGGTCATAAAAGGCTAGGTTTCCTTAGCCTGCCTGCAGATTTTATTCTTAGGATTTCAACAACTTTGCTGCCCCCGCCGTTGGTGGGATCGCCCTTTGCTGTCCCCCTGGCTATTGTGTGGAATGTGCCATTTATGCAGGGGTGTGGTTTAGTTTAACCTAATCTGTTAGGCCTTAAAGAGGGAGAACGCTTGTAAATAAAAGTTACTTTGTAAGTATTTACTAAAAGAGAAAGTTTTAGTTTTTAAATGTTTTAATAGTCGCTTCCCTTTTACTCCAACTTTTGTGCACAGTGGGAGTATTTTGAGGGTACTAAAGAACGGTTTGGGACTCTGGGAATGGTTTTAAGTACCGTTCTGGCCCGGCTGAGGTGGTCCGCGTCCAACTGGTGGTGGTGCTGATGTGGGGCTGTGGACGCCTACGCACGGGTGGGAATTTGGAGGAACTAACAGCCTGCGTCTTTGCCATCCAGTTTTGTCCTAAACCTGTAAATCACCATCTTTGTTGATTATAGTGTGAATTCTTTCCTTTGACAGAAAAAGTGACCAGTGTATCTAATTGATTTTGGAGATTTTCTTAGGATCGGGTAACAGAAAATATTAAAATAAAGATTTATCTGGATTGGATTTTTTTTTAATTTTATTTATTTATTTGTTTGTTTGTTGTGTTTGTTTGTTTATTCATTTTGTGGCTGGCTCAGCCTGCCCTGGTGGTGGCGCTGGCGCAGCATGTGGTGCCGGGGATCGAACTGCAGTCCCCGCAGTTGCCTGAGCCCTCCTAAGCAGGCGCTTTAGACCACTGAACCATCTCGCCGGCCCGATTGGATTTTTTTTTTGTCTCTGAAAGTATTACTGTTGGCCAAATTAAATTATTTTTCTCTGCCTTTTAAGTTTCAGTGCACAGTTTTGATGACATTTTATTTTATAGTAGTGACTTTATCTGCCTGAATTCATGTTCCCAAATTTGGTGGAACCGGGGTTCGAACTCACCACCTTGCACTTGCAAGGCAGGCACTTGTACCACGGAGCTATCTCTCTGGCCCATCCCAAGCTTAGATGTTGGGAAATAATCAGAACTTTTCACTAGAATACTTGAAGCTTTTAATATCACTATGTGGAATAAACATATTAGACATTTCATTGTTTTTTTGGAGGCATTGGGATTTTTGCACTCTTATTCAATATGTTGTTAAATCTCATGTTGCCCTTTATTGAAGATTGAAATAGTTACTCTGGTTTTTTTGTTGTTTGTTTTTGTTTTTGTCACTTTCTAATTCCATAGCAGCTTGGTTTCTGATTATATTTTAGTGATGAAATTTTCTTTGTAACTGTCTTTTACAGACGTCGTTAAATTTACTCGTGACCAACAATAAAGCAGAAATAATTAAACTTGAGTTTGGTGGTTTGTTAAATTTTGCAATAAAAAAGTTCTGAGGCAGGGAAATACCATTGTTTCAAATTTAAAAATCTGTATTGCCTTTATGTATTTAACAAAAGATACTGACTTGATTCCAAGCAATTTTACGTGTATTGTTATAGTTTTGTACAGTGTCTAGGTAGCTTGAGTATTTTAGATTCAAATTAATAGTATAAAATTTCTGGAACTAGAAAGACTTAGTTCACCGGGGACTTGACCTAGACAAGTAAAGTGCCCAGTGTCACACTATTAGGTGCCAAAGGTGGGTCTAGAACCTGAATTTCTTAATTCTGAGCCCTCAAAATGTTTCCGTGACTCTTTAGCACTTGTGAAGGAATGAGAAAGCCATTGCTTATAGAAGAGGAAAAGAAATTTTGAGATTTACTGACTTGCCTGAACTGGAGAAGAAACCAGATTTCATGATCCACTTTAGTGTACCGTCCAGGGATCCTCCTTGTTGAAAGAGAGCCAAATCACTCCAGTCAACCTTTTCACTGTTCCTTGCAACAGATGTGCGTTCCATATCTTGTCTGTTAATACTTCAGAACACAAAGAACCTTTGCTGTTCAAAATTCAGATATGAAAACACAGGCTCTTGTAGGTTGATTAAAAACGTTACTGTCATTTACAATTGCAGTACGAGTAGTTTGCCCAGAATTATTTGGAATGTCTTTTTTATATTTAGTACAGGGTCTCACTACACAGATTGGACTTGTAGTGATCCTCCTGTTTTCAGCCTCCCAAGTGCTGGGATTACAGGTGCACACCATAACACCCATTCTCAATTGCCTCTCATTATACCCCAGGGACGGGCCTACACAACATGCCAGGAATCAAACCCCAGTCCCTGCATCTGCCTAAACAAACACTTCAGTCTGCCAAGCTATCTGGTCAGCCCTGAATTCTAAACAGTATTTTCTCTTTTTTTTTTTAATATGGCCAGCTCAGCTGACCCTAAACAATATTTTCTGTAAGCTAAATAGTTTTAAGAGGTCCTTAGTTAAAGGAAAAAGTGAAATTCAAGGAAACTTACAATTAGTTACCAAGAAACATTGTTAGACACTGAAGTGTAGTATTCCAGTAAGTGTGGTTGTACTGACCTTGTTTACATCTCTACTTGCAAAGTCAAAGAACTGTGATCACTTACCTCCAAAATGACAGCCCTGCTGGGTGTGGTAACACGATTCTAATCTCAGAGTACTTGGGAGGCTGAGACTGGAGGATTAACCATGAGTTTCAGGCCAGTCTGGGCTGCATAGTGATTTCAGGAGTAGCCTGAATTAAACAGTGAGACTCTCAAAATGGGGTGCACTGTAGGTGGCCTTCAGTGGTAAGAGTTCTTATCTTGTGGGCACAAGCAAAGCCCTGGGTTTAATTTCCAGTGCCACCAAAATAAATCCTTCCCTTTAGGGGTGGAGGATATAATAGCTCATGGCATAGCACCTGCCTTGTAAGTATGAGGTCCTGAGTTTGATTCCGGGTACCTTTAAAACAAAAAGGAAAAAGTCACATGTGTAAACTTGACCATCAGAGGTATCACACATCATTTACAAAACCAATAGGAATTAAGTTTATAAGAATGTCAAAAGTATTCAGCTTTTCTCAACATGTTAAGCTGACTATTTTAAAAGGTAATTTTCAGAGAAGCTACAAAATATTGAGAAAAACTATATGTTAGAAGCTTTTACTCTCTACTAAGTACGTGTAATCTAGGTTTTTAAAAAATCTGCATACAACAAATAACTAAGTAAGGTTAAAGCTTCTGTTAACTCAAATTAATGGAACTATTATAGAGCCAAAATTTGGATCCAGATCTATTAAATACAAAGCTAATATTCTTTCATAGTACCACTTTTTCCTACCTAGTATGTGGCACTAAAGTGGTCAGTGTTGGGTTTTGTTTTTTTTTTTTTTTTCAGTACCAGGAATTGAACTTGGGACCATGCTCTTGCCAGGCAGGTGCTTAAGCACCTGCTGAGTTGTGTGATAAGTTTTTTATTTGATAATTTGAATACTATGCTTTTTGTGGCTGCACCAGGGAATAGAACCCAGGGCATTGAGCATGCTAAGGAAACATTCCTCCATGAGCTATACCCTCAACCTGAGTATGTACTTTATTATACATAGGTTTTCAGCTATTCATAGGAAATGTTTCATGGCCAAAATGTGGTAGCACTTTCCTTTTTTTTTTTCCCAAATCATTCATTCATTCATTTACTTATTTATTTGGTACAGGGTCTCACTGTGCAGCTCAGGCTCATAGTAACCCTCCTGTTTTAGCCTCCCCAGTGCTGGGGCTACAGGTGTATGCCACCACAAGTGGTTTCAGTGGCTGGCACTGCGCACCTTGGGTTCCAGGGCCAGAACAGCATGCACTACCAGGGATTGAACCTGGGTCCTTGGCACTTGCCAGGCCGGCACTTAAACTGCCAAGCTATATCCCAACCCCTTGGGGTAATGCTTTTTCTCGATAGAATATTAAATATAAATTTCAGATTTTTTAAAAATTAAAAATATTTTAAAAACCAAAACTTAAAATGATTACCAAATTTCTTCAGTATTATCAGTGATAGTTTTGTTGGGGGAGTTTTGGTGGGTTTTTTTTTTTTTTGGTATATTTTTGAGGCAAGGTCTCACTATATTGTAGTTTACAATGACCTCAAACTCAGATTGCCCCATCCCTCTGCCTTCAGAGTGCTGGAATTACAGATGTGTGCCACCATGCCCAGCAGTTTTGTTAGTGATAACTTTGAATCAGGTTGGATTGATTGGTTGTTTTTTTTTTTTTTGGTGGGACTGGAGTTCGAACTCATGACCTTGCACTTGCCAGGTAGGCACTTGTGCCACAGAACTATCTCCCCAGCCCCTGGATTTATTTTTTAAAACTTTATTTATTTATTTAATGTTACGGCCGACCCAGTCTGCCCTGGGGGTGGGGCTGGCACAGCGTGTGGTGGCGGGGATTGAACAGCAGTCCCTGCAGTTGCCTAAGCTTGCCTAAGCAGGTGCTTTAGAACTTTCTAAAGCTAGAGCTAGCTAGAGCTATCTCGCCAGCCCCCTAGGTTGGGTTTAGACTATGAATCTTAGCTGTTCTTACTGCTTGGTTTATTTAATTTTATAGATAATGTATTACAGGTTTACATCTTTTGTTTGAATGCAGCGGACTATATATATTTACAATTCCTGTATAAATTTGAGTCACAGTTTTTCAAAAAAATTTTAAAGATAATTGAGTACATGTACCATAAAAAGTACTGTTACTAGGGTGGGATAGTACTATAAACAAATAATATTTAATGAAATTGGCCGGGTGTGGTGGCGCACACCTGTAATCCCAGCACTTGGGAGGCTGAGGCAGGAGGATCAGTGCGAGTTCGAGACCAGCCTGGGCTAGAAAAGTGAGCCCAAAGCCAGCCTGAACTGCATAGTGAGAACCTGTTTCAAAAAGACCAAAAAAAAAAAAAAAACGAAATTTATTTGTTTTCACACTTAAGTGAAGATTGTATAAAAACCTTACACAGGATTTGCCACCACACAAGCTAGGGAAAATGATATTAGTTTTCAAAACTTTAGATTTCTCAACTGCAAATTAGTGACAGGACATTTTAACAGCATACACTGAAAAAAAAAAAAAAATGTATGCTCCCTAGTGTTGTCGCTAACTCGGAATCTGAACCCAAGTATGAACATCCTGATGCCAGCGTGGTCCTCATGTGACACTGCTGTAGGGTGATATTCTTTCTTGCGGTGTTAGCAAGCTATTTTTGGAGGGGCTTACAGTTCACAACAGGATTTCTTTGGTTTTTGGTGCAAAGTTTATATAGTCCAGACTGGCCTCAGACTTGATTCAGTCTTTTTTTTTTTTTTTTTTTGGCGGGACTGGGATTCAAACTCACGACTTTGCACTTGCCAGGCAGGCCCCATTGATTCAGTCTTGATTTGGCTTCCCAAGTGCTGGTGTGGCAAGTGTGCACCACCACATCCAGCCATAATGGAACTGCAGAGTGCACTGTCAAAGGGAGCTTCTGGAAAGAGGGCTGGTGGAGAAAAGGGTAAGATTTTGGAAGAAACAGGAAATTACGTCAAAGAATCAAAAGAAATGGAAGAAAACCAATGGTTTAGTTGAGCATTGTGGGGAGAAAATATAAAAGGTGATGATAAGTTTGTGCATTTTTTAATAGGACATTTCCCCTAACTAAAATGAGTGAATAAATTCTGAAGGTTCCTAATGGACAGTACTAGAAAACTGCAGACTCATTTTAAGTACAGTATTGATACAGAAACAAATCTAGACTATTAGATAGGTAAATCTAGTGATTATTAAGAATAGGCTATGACCAAGTAGAGGCCTTAAGGAAAACTGTGGCACTTAATATAAGATGCTTACTACATTAAAATTAGAAGGCCTTAAGTTTAGAAGGAATTGGCTTTATTTGACAAGTCACAAATTAAGGCAAGTGGTTTAAGTTTTTTTTAAGTTTCAACTGGTGGTGAGTTAGAGGTAGTGCAGCGGGGCAAAAGAAGTCAGTAGGCTTGGACTGTATAACAGCGATGTTTAAGTTCACTCGAATTGTATTTTGAAATCAAAATATTTTACAGTTGACAAGCTCATCACTTTTAGCTTTAAAAATACCATTTGCTAAAGAGAAAGCTAAGTTATTTGTTTGGTACAGGGTCTCACTATGCAGCTCAGACTTGTAATGATCTTCTCAGCCTCCTCAGCACTAGAATTACAGGTGTGCGCTACCACACACCAGTTCCCGTGGTCAGCACACTGCATGCAGTACCCAGGTCCTTGAGCTTGCCAGGCAAGCACTGCTGAGCTGTCTCCCCAGGTCTGGGGATCTGTTTGGAAGGTTTTGTGATGTTTTCCCTAGAAATGTGAAAGTCACACCATGCTGTGTGATGCTGGGACATCCACATTATAGTTCACAAGTTATGTGACTTACAGTCTGGGTAGTGATATAAATTACTCTGTGAACTTCAGGTGCTTGAACCTAATAGTAAAGCCATCATTGCTTTAAAGTGTTGATTCTGTGAGGCAGGAGGATCACAAGTGTGGGTTTGAGGCTAACCTGGACTATATAGCAAGACTGTCTCCTGAAAGTGTCAATTCTCTGTGCTTTTAAAATTTCTTTGCTGGGAAGAGGAATAAATGTGACTTCATTACTCTAGATGTAGCTTTTTCGATTTTTGAGATTAGAGGCAGCACTAATTTGGCACACAGCCAGCTTTTTCAAAATGAGCAAGTCTTTTGTTGTGAAAGATCTACCTAAGGGGCTGGGGAGATAGCTCAGTGGAATAAGTGCTTCCCTGGTCAAGCACAAGGACCTGAGTTCAATCCCTGGTTCTGGAAAAAAAAAAAAAAAAAAAAGAGCAGTTTGTTTGGGCCGGCAAGATGGTTCAGTGGTCTAAAGCGCCTGCTTAGGAGGGCTCAGGCGACTGCGGGGACTGCAGTTCGATCCCCGGCACCACATGCTGCGCCAGCGCCACCACCAGGGCAGGCTGAGCCAGCCACAAAATGAATAAATAAAGAAACAAACATAACAAGCAAACAAATAAATAAATAAAATTTAAAAAAAAATTAAAAAAAAAAAAAAAGTATGTATCTACTAGCTCAGTGGACTAAGTACCTGCTTAGGCAAGCACAAGGACCAGGTTTTCATCCGTGGTACCATATGCTGCACCTGCCTCACCCCAGACACTGAGCTGGTGACTTGAGTCTGGATGTGGCTCACACCTGTAATCCCAGACTGCATAGTGAGACCCTCTACCAAACACATTAAAAAATAATACCACAGGGTTGGTGAGATAGCTCAGTGGTCTAAAGCATGTGCTTAGGAAGGCTTAGGCAACCTCAGGGACCGCACCACAGCACCACGTGCTGAACCAGCCCCACCCCCAGGGCAGGCTGAGCCAGCCATAATAATAAAAAAAATAAAAAATAACTTTAAAAAAAAATACCACAGGCAGGAGGAACTTGAAGGTCAAGATAAGTGAAGCAATTATAAGAAATTGCCTTGAATAGAGTTCAGATACCCTGACATTAACAAACTTAATGTTTTTGTATTTTGAGAATATCTGGCACAGGAGATGTCTGTAGGCAACTTTGAGGGGTAGAAGAGTGGAAAGAGGTCAAGTTCCTATGTTTGAATGGGGACGGGATAGCTGAAGTGCTCAAATTGGAGGCTTCAGTTCTGTGGAAGAATAGGTTTTGAAATATTTAGGAAAAGAATGTTCATGAGGCACTAATATGGTGTACGTGAACATAGAGTTGAATTGGAAAGTTTCCCTTACTGTTTTTTGTTGTTTGGGTACCAGGAGTCAAATTCAGGACCTTCATTTGCTAGGCAGGTGATAGTGCCACTGAGCTATATCTCCAGCAAGTTGTCTTTATTGTAGTAAATTGTTTATATTAGTTATTTAGCTTTTTGGAACAGTATTTCAGAAGAAATGGTATTAACTAACTCTTGTGAAAGCAGTGAGAACTAAAGACTTTCAACGAAGTAATTGTCATGTCTGAAGTAACTGTTCTTGTAAAATAAAAGTCATCAGGGATTTACAGGAAACTACCCCAGTCTTCATAATATTGTGAACTTGGAATCCTCATGCCTCCACCTCCTGGACTGCTGGATATAAGACCTGTGGTACTCTACATATCCAGTTCAAATTTTTAAAAATTAATTATAGGGGCTGGGGAGTTAGCTCAGTAGAATAAGCACTTGCCTGGCAAACATAAGGACCTGAGTTAAATCCCCAGTTCCATACATACACACACACAAAAAAAATTATATTTTAGTGTTTTGTTTTTGTTCTAGTGTTTTGGTTTTTGAGACAAGGTCGCTGTGTAGCCCAGGCTGGCATTAAACAGTCAGCAAATCTTCCTGTCTCGACCTCTTTGTGTGCTGGGATTATAGGCACGTGCCGCCCTGCCTGGCGTTTGTTTGTTTGCTTATTTATTTATAGTTTTTTTTGAGACAGGGTCTCACTATGCAGTTCAGGCTGTCCTTGAGCTCACTTTTGTAGCCCAGGCTGGTCTCAAACTCACACTGATCCTCCTGCCTCAGCCTCCCAATCCATGACTGGGATTACAGTCATGCACCACCACATCCGGCCTAACAGTTTTATTTTTAGCATAAAGATCATTTTGGAGATAAAGTTACTAAGCAAGTTTCTTTAATGGGGAACTTTGAAGTTTTTCACATGTTAACACTGCTTTTCAGTGTTTAAAAGTATGATAATATCCCATTTATTCTCACCAGGAGGCCTAGTAAATACCTGTTTTAATAGATCACAAGTTGGGAAATTGTGCAGTGAGATAGTGGGGTTTTTTTGTCTGTTATTGTGGGTTTTTTTTTTTTTTTTTTTTTTTTATTCCAGAGGGTGGGGGAATTTCTGAGAATCGAACTGAGGACCTTGCATTTGCCAGGCAGGCACTTGTGCTGCTGAGTTATATCCCTGGCCTGAAACAGTGTTTAAATGAGAAATTATAAGGAAATTTATGTATGATACCATAAGTTTGATTGCTAACACTACCAGAAAGAAAAAAGGTAATTTTATGTTCTTAAAATGCTATTTATTCATGGGGGTTGGGGTGTTGGGACAGGGTCTCACTGTGTAGTTCAAGCTGGATTTTAATTCATTGTGTCACTGGCTGGCCAGGAAGGTACTCATTGAGATCCTGTTGCCTCAGCCTCACAAGTAAGTGTTGAGATTACAGGCACATGGTGCCACACTTGGCTGTTCTTTCAAACAGCTGTGGCGTGGTTGTTTGGCTTGGCTTGGTTTGGTTTGGTATGGAGAACTCAGGACCTTGTGCTTGCCAGGCAGAAGCTGTGCTGCTGAGCTATATTCCCTGCCCAATAGCAAAAAAAGCACTGATTGCTAAAAAGTCATTCATTTCTTTCTTTTTCTTTTTCTTTTTTTTTTTCTTTTTGAAACAGGGTCACACTATGCAGTTTCATTTCTTTCTTTAAAAATGTTTAAGAGGGGGCTGGGAAGATAGCTCCATGGCACAATGCCTGACTGGCAAGTGCAAGGTCATGAGTTTGAACCCCGGTCCCACAAAACAAAAAAGTTTTTAAAATGTTTTAAGAAATGTAGCTCAGGGTAGAGCACTTTCCCAGCTTGGATGAGGCTCTGGGTTCAATGAAAAAAAAAAAATTTATTAGACCAAAAGAATTTTAGTTTTTATTTCAACAAGGATTTTGACAGATCCTCAGACAAGGTCTTATAACTTAAGAACAGTGCAGCAGAATTTAGCCCAGTGTGATAGACCATTGCCTCAGTAACTAATAACCAAGGAAGAGTGCCTAGAAAGTTGATGGCAACCTAGAGGATTTTTTTTTTTTTTTTTTTTTTTTTTTTTTGTATGTGTGTGTATTTAGTACAGAGTCTACAGGATCTCACTATACAGATCGGACTTGTGAGTCTCCTGTATTCAGCCTCCCAAGAGCTGGGATTACAGGTGCATGTCCCCATGCCCACTCTCAATCACTGGCTCAATGCGCCCCAGAGACGAGGCCAGCGGCACCTGGGGATTGAGCTCCCGTGCCCTGCCTCTGTGTCTGCCTAAACAGTGGCTTTAATCTGCTGAGCTATCTGGTTGGCCCTTAGAGGACTTTGCAGTGGCTGCCTAAGGCCATTTTTTGTCTGAGAGACACACATGACTAGGACCTGCAAACTAAGTGCCTGCTTTGGCAATCAGAGGGACCAGGTTCAATCTCTGCCCCCAGGGCTCCCAGAGCCAAACCACGCCTGTAATCCCAACATAGGATCACTACAAGTCTGAACTGCTTAGTAGCCCCATGTACCAAATACATAAAATATAAATTATTATTTTTTGCAAGACTGGGGATTGAACTCAGGCCCTTGCACTTACCAAGCAAGTGCTTATTCTGCTGAGCTATTTCCCCAGCCCCCCCCTCCAAAAAATTTTTATTTAAATGTCTGATATATACGCTGGTCATGGAAGGTGCACACCTATAATCCTTGTGCATGGGAGGCTAAGGCAGGAGTTTTGCTGAATTAAGAGCAGCCTAAACTACATAAGACCCTGTCTCTAGAGCTAAAATAAGCCTATTACACACTGATAAATTGATGTGAAGGCCATGTAGAGTAGTGAGTTGATCACAGAGTAAAAAATACTGCTGCATAGGATCTCGTCCAACTAAGCCAATAGTTCAAGGCCTTTTAGTGCTTTTATTGATACAAACCGCCAAGGCAGGTGTGCCATAGGTTCACCACTGTTAGGCAATTAGTGAACAAGTTATGTTTGACTATGGTAGGTTTTTCAAGACAAGATTCAAAAACATTTTTAAAATTGTTTAATGCAGCCAGATATGTGACACATGCTTTTAATTCTAGCTGTTCAGGAGGATGCTAAGTTTGTGGCCAAAACTGGTACCTTAGAGCCTATCTCTAAATGACTAAAAAAAGAGTGAGCTAGGGATGCTGCTTAGTGGTAGAGCACTTACCTTGCATCCACAGGCCCTAGGTTTGGTCACTACCGCTGGCATCAAATAAACAAAAACACCAGGTTTCATACCTTGTAATCTGGGAGGCTGAGGCAGAAAGATCACAAGTTCAAGCCTAGCCAGGCAATTGAATTAGGCTAGTCTCAAAATTTTAAAAGGGCAGGGGATTGGTGGCTCAGTGCAAGGCCCTAGGTTCTGGCTCTAGTACCCCAAAAAGTGCCTAATGACAAATTTTTTAACTCTAGAACATTAGCAAAGTGATATATATTTCTTTTTTCCTTTCCTGCATTTACCAGGTAACGTAACATCAGTATTTCTTCTTCCTGGGCCACTGAGATGGCTCAGCAGTCTAAAGAGCCTTAGGCAACCACAGGGACCTCAATTCAGTCCCCGGCACCACATGCTGCACCAGCCCCACCCCCAGGGCAGGCTGAGCTGGCCATAATATAAATTAAAAAAAATAAATAAGTATTTCTTCTTCCTCCTCTTCCCTTTGTTTCTCTTCACAGTAGGATCAGCATTAATGGAGCTCAGAAGTATAGTAGGTTATCTTAATATCTCTTGGTTTTATATAAGAAAATGATTTTTTACTTTTAAGTATAAAATTTAGGGTGTTGGTAATGTGATGAGTTTGTTTCACAACTACATTGTTCACCTTTGAGATTACTTGTCATTTCCATATTGAGATTTATAAGCTTGTTCCCAAGTAGATCTACATTTTGTAGTCTTTGTTGTCTTCTTAGCTGTAAAATTAAAGGGATAAATTAGATAGATCATTTCAAAGGTAAAACAGTTTCAACCTCTAAAATAGTGCTCTGTGGTTCCTATTGATTTCTTATACCAGGAGTGTCATTTTGTGTACTCTAAGAAAGAAAAGGAACTCTTTTCAATATTCAGTGGAAAGAGCTTGAAAATTAAGAGCATGGATAATAAAGAAGCTATATTGCTTTTTAAGTTTTTAAAATTATTAGTAGATTTGCAGTTTTTATGGCTGCATTCATCATAGTAAAGTCTGTCTGTCTGTCTGTCTGTCTGTCTCTCTCTCTCTCTCTCTCTCTCTCTCTCCCTCTCTCTCCCCCCCAGTCTCACCCTGCAGTTCAGACTGGCCTTGAGCTCACTTTGTAGCCCAGGCTGGCCTCAAACTTGCAGTGATCCTCCTGCCTCAGGTTCCTAAACACGGGGATTATAGGCATGTGTCACCATGCCAGACTACTTTTTAAATGCTTTTTAATTCTTGATTTTTATTTTTTTAACTTCTGAGCTCAAGTAATCATCTTGAATTGGCCTCCCAAGTGCTTGGACTACAGCCATGTGCTACTATCCCTGGGTAAGCTATCTTGAGAGGTTGTGTTTTGCTTTATCTTTTTGAGATAGGATTTCACTATGCGGTTCAGTCTGGCCTTCAACTCACTTTGTAACCCAGGCTGACCTTGAATTTGATCCCACAGTGATCCTCCTGCCGCAGTCAGTCTTCCGAGTACTGGGAATTACAAAGTAAAAGCATGATGTCCAGCATGGTGGCGCATGCCTGTAATCCCAACACTTAGGAGGCTAACATAGGAGGATCACTGTGAGTTTGAGTACAGCCTAAAATACATAGTGAGACCCTGTCTTAAAAAAAGAGTAACAATTTAGTTAGAAGAAACTTAAATTTTCTTTGGCCATTATGGGTAATTGTAAGTTAAATGTGTGATAGTCTAAAGACACAGTCCTATAAACCTTTCTTCTACTAATGCTTTTCTTACTCTAATCCTTACATGCTGAATCTATTCACTCAACATGCACAGTTCTCTCCCTTTCTCTTCGTTCTCCCTTCCTCTTCCTCCACCTCACCCACCCACCTCTACCCCCACCCCCTTTTTATGAGCAAGGACTTCACTATGCAATTTAGCCGGGCCCTGAACTCACTTTGCTGTCCATGCTGTCCTCGAATTCATAGTGACCCTCCTTCCTCAGCCTCCCTAGTACGGGATTACAGGTATGCACCACCATGCCCAGCACAAACACATTTCTTGAGTGTAGTGTTCTAATGAAGAGACAACCCATGGATGTGAACAGCTAACACTGAGTAGGAGAGACAGGCATCTGATCAGTTATCCAATCTCAGTGAAAGATTAGGATAGGAAGCAGCCAAGGCGCCCCTGTGGGGAAGGATCAACTGGCTGAGCAGGGAGCTGAAAAGAAAGCTGTTGAAGCACTAGCAGGTACTCTAACGGGCAGGGCGAGTGCAGTACAGGGTGGTCGGGACTGGTGGATGCGGGGCTGACCATGCAGCACTAACTATGGAAGGGCGCGTCGAGCACCCAGGCCAACATCACCCTGTCGGGAAAGAAGTGCAGGAAGTTCTTGGAGCAAATCTGGTTGGCCCAGAAGGAGAACGCCAAAAAAAAAAAAAAAAAAAAGGAGGAGGAGAAGGCAGTCATGGAAGTGGAAGCCCTCGCAAAGCTAGCTAGGAATGGGGCCGGTGAGATGGTTCAGCGGTCTAAAGTGCCTGCTTAGGAAAGCTCAGGCAACTGCAGGGACAGTGGTTCGATCCCTGGCACCACATGCTGTGCCAGCCCCACCCCCAGGGCAGGCTGAGCCAGCCATAAAATAAGTACATAAAAAAAAAAGCAAAAAATTAAAATAAAAATTAAAAAAAAAAAAGCTAGCTAGGACTAGTGAGCCACAGCCCAAGCAACAGAAGATGAAAGCTCCCCAGGATGTTGATATGAAGGACTTGGAGGATAGGAGCTGAATTTTTCACTAGAAGGTTGAGTGGTTGTTTCAGAGGATGTTGGAGAGACCACTCATTTTCTCTTCCACCCTCCTGGATTCTGTCTCCATAATGGTTGATGAACATTACTTCTCAGAGGGCTGTGTTGGAAGAGGGCACAGAAGCAAGGTTACAGAGGGACCTCTGGAGAAGTCAACTCCATTTGTAATAAAGCTTAAGAGCTAGGGGTAAAAAATGAAAGATTAGGGGAGTGTGTCCAACCTAATGGTCTGCAACCTGGCCTACAGTGGGAAGCTGGAAGAGTTGAAGGAAAGTATCCTGGCTGACAAGACCCTGGCCACCAGAACTGACCAGGACAGCTGGACTGCACTGCATTGGGCATGTTCAGCAGGACACACAGAAATTGTTGAGTTCTTGCTCCAACTTGGAGTGCCAGTGAATGATAAAGGTGATGCTGGCTGGTCTCCTCTTCACATTGCTGCTTCTGCTGGCCAGGATGAGACTGTAAAGGCCCTTCTGGGAAAAGGTGCTCAGGTGAATACTGTCAGTCAAAGTGGCTGTACTCCTCATTATGCTGCTTCCAAAAACAGGCATGAGATTGCTGTGATGTTATTAGAAGGTGGGGCTAATCCAGATGCTAAGGACCATTTTGAGGCTACAGCAATGTGCCAGGCCGCAGCCAAGGGTAACCTGAAGATGATTCATATCCTTCTGTCCTACAAAGCATCCACAAACATCCAAGACACTAAGGGTAAGATTCCTCTACACTTAGCCTGTGATGAGAGAGTAGAAGAAGCAAAACTGCTGGCATCCCACGGAGCAAGTATTTACCTTGAAAATAAGAAAAAAACACCGCTGCAAGTGGCCAAAGGTGGCTTGGACTTAATACTCAAGAGAATGGTGGAAGGTTGAAGTAGCTTGGATTTATTCTACTTTATATGTTTTATTGTCCTCAATGCCCTGGAAACTAATATAGTTGTATATAAGGCATCATATACAAAGGATGCAGTTTTCTTCACTTCAGAATCTTACTGACATGTTATTCCTTTTTTTTAAATTTTATTTATTTATTTATTTGTTTGCTTGTTGTGTTTGTTTGTTTCTTTATTTATTCATTTTGTGGCTGGCTCAGCCTGCCCTGGTGGTGGCACCGGCGCAGCATGTGGTGCCGGGGATCGAACTGCAGTCCCCGTAGTTGCCTGAGCCCTCCTAAGCAGGCGCTTTAGACCACTGAACCACCTCTCCGGCCCCCAGATGTTGTTTTCTAATACTGAATTTTGCTTAATTTTAAACGATTGTGTGGCTGTTGAGTCCCTACCACCTTCCTATGTGCCTTCTCTCTCTCTTTGAAGCACAATAACCCAAGTAACAATAGGCAGGTGGTTCTGTATCTTCATATAATTGAAACACATTTTAATTCTGAGACCTATGCCAAATATTTCCCTTTTCTCCAACTATATGTCTTTCATTATGGGACATTATATTTAGTGGACCTAATTGTAAGTTGGAGGATATGCTCTAAAATAATGGAGTACAGTGAGTGTCCTGTGTACTCATGTGTCTCTTTGATGAGCCACTTTCCTTCACAAGATGTTTTTAAACAGTAAACTTTAAAATACCTTTTTTTTTTTGACCCACCATTTGTTAGAAAGTATGTCCAGATCGTTAAAGTGATTTTAACAGAATGTGATTTTGAATTTTATTTATTTATTTATTTATTTGTTTGTTTGTTTGTTTGTTGTGTTTGTTTGTTTGTTTATTTATTCATTTTTTTGTGGCTGGCTCAGCCTGCCCTGGTGGTGGCGCTGGCGCAGCATGTGGTGCCGGGGATCGAACTGCAGTCCCCTCAGTCGCCTGAGCCCTCCTAAGCAGGCGCTTTAGACCACTGAACCATCTCGCCGGCCCCCAGAATGTGATTTTGATTTGTATTTGAGGACTTTAAAAATAAGTTGGAATAGCCCAGTTTTTAAAAAACTCATTCACATAAGCCTTAAAATTCTGAGTAAAAACATTTTTCAGTTGTGGGTAGCTCTAAAGTCAATAAGATTAGTGAAGCTTGAACTACAAGCTCTTAATTGCCAACTAAATGCACAGCAGAAAGAAATTAATAAGTGCACATTTAAACTCAATTTAGGGAAGCATCTTAAGCATTACGTATAAAATCTAACATTCAAAGTTGACAATTCAAATTATTTTTTTACTTGAATTTTAAACTGCAACTATTGTTTGAAATAAATGTGTTAAGTGAGCCCACAAATTTGTATTAATTTGCAGTTAAGGACTTAATGTCCAGTAATTAAAATAAGTTTTGTAAATAAGAACTTCATTGTTTATAAGCAAAACTATTTTACATAAATTTGTTTTTGTTGTCCTGAATATTGAAACCAGGGAAGTTAGGCAGGTGCTATATATACCATTTAAGAAACACCTCCAGCCCAGGGAAGTATCTTCTTATGGAACAACAGTCTTGCTTTACTGAATACTGGAGATAGAGTGAGTGGCAAGGGAAATAATTTACCTCTTAATATTTTCAATGATTAAACAGTAAACTTTTCTCTAATTGAGCTGTTAAGACTAAAAGCCTTTAAATATTGTTTGTTGTCTGAGTGAGTAGGCTTTATAGGTGTAATAGAAACCCATTTTAATTCTGTAGTATGAGTTCTTCAGTAACCAATACAGATGGAACCAAGACTGAAGTAATTTGTAGGCTTAAGTAACTTGTTAGCAATAGTTGAATCACTGATTTGTGTAAACTGAGGATTTTAATACCCTCAGATCCTGACCAAATTGTTACCTATAGGAAATGTGATACAGGTGAAGCTGATTTAAGATCAGCATGTTTACTTCCAAAACAAACTCAAAAAGATAATTCAATTTTAGAGTTTAATAAATACTATAAAAATGTATGTTTTTAAATACCTTTTACAGAGTATTCATAACTTTGGTGACATTGTATGAGACTCAGAATAAATCTGCATTCTACTCTAGCCCTAGTTTGGGGGTTTGTTGTTTGTTTGGGGGTTTTTTGGTGGTACCAGGGATCAAACCTGACTGTAGTGTTTTGATTTCTTATTTCTCAATTACACCACTTACAGTGCATTTTTATGCAGCTCTGCCTACAGTTTTCTGCCTCTGTATTCTGCTGTGGAATATTAGTCTGTTGGCAAAATTGATATTTAGTGTGATAGTTCTTTCCTTGGAGTTATGTGGCTCCACTTTTCACAGTGCTATTGACTGCCTAAAATTGAATGCAGAATGTTGTATGTATATTTTTCTGAGAAGGCAGTTGATACATGTTTATCAAAATCTCAAAAGAATCTAATTTCTTAAGAATCACTGGGTAAGAGCAAAAAGAATATTGAATCGGTTGTTTGGAGATAGGAGTTCTAGAACATTGTGGCTCTACCACACTTTATAAGCTTTGCATCTCTTCGTATTGTTGCCGTTAAGAAGACAAAAATCATCTCCACTTTATTCATGAGAAAATACCAAAATACAGCTTTCCTGGATCTTAATATATTTTTCTCGCTATCCTTAAAATCACTGAACCAAATCGCAGGTACTCTGGTATTCATTATAACCTGTTAGTTGTAACACCTGCCCTGTGTTTTACTTCAAGTTGGCTGTTGCATAATAAATCCATACTTGGCTTCAGTCTCAAGTTCCTGACAGAGGTCCTTAACTCTTTTTCTCGATACAGATTCCAGTAGATAATGATTACATTCCTTGTGGAGATTTGGTAATTACGCGTAACACTTCTTAATTCTTTTCTCCTCTCCGTCGCCTCCCTTCCCCCTATCTTTTATATCTTGTCCCCCTTCCCATTTGAGATAGAGCTATCCTTAATTCCTTTATCCCTAATTCCTGAATTTTATTGTGCTCTTTATTTATAATTTGCATTTCTCATTTAAGAGAAACCATGTGGTGTATGTAAGCTCATGTGTCTGATGTATTTCACTTAAAATTACGGCCTCAAGGTACACAGGTTGTTAAAAGTGTCTTATCCAGAACTACTAAATCTATTCAAATTTCTTGGTATTAGAAGCATCTTCTGTTCCAATTTTGTAACTTTTGGGCTTCTGGATAGCTTCACGGTGGAAACTGTTCACTGTAATGGCCAAACTATGATCAGAAACTTGGAGTTCTCAGCCCCTTCTTACCGTGCTGCAGCAAGGGATGGGAGTGGAGACTGAGTTAATGTGATAAAGTATAAGAAACTCACACATTGAGGGTCAAGTGCTATGAATAAAGTAACTTTTTCTTCCATTGGCCAAAAAAAAAAAAAAAGATTGTATGTCATCTTATAAAATTGAGAAGCTTCTAACAACTCACAAATTTCATTGTAACAAAAACAGTTCTGGAAAATATTTACCATTTTCATCTATAAATATAGATATAAAGCACAGTTGTTACTTTCAAGAAACCCAGATAAGTATACAAATGTTACATTGCAGTGGTATATGATACAGGGTATGTGTAAGTATAGCTGACTGTTTACAATAGGAGAAAAGTCCTTTTTGTTAAACCTGATAATCCATTTTAAATTTTTTTTATGTTTATTTTCCGTTGTTAGAGATTAAATGCAGGTCCTTTGCGCTGCTGGGCTACACTCCCGGCCCTTTTTACATTTTAAAAAAGGGTCTGGCTAAGAGATAAGAGGCTGGGATCAGATTTGGAATTCTGTCTTTTAGACCTATCAAAACAACTTAATCATCAGTTTTAACTAAAAAGAAACTGTAGCCCAGAAAAATTAAATGATTTGCTTGAAGTAGAAGCAAACCAGAATTCCTGCTATCAAAGATTCTGTGTATGGAGGGGGTGGGTTTTGTGTTTGTTTTGTTCTGTATGACAAATATGGAGTGTTCTCTGTAATAATAAATATATGGTGAGTTGGCTTACTTGGCTGCTATCTGTAAATGTTACCAGGAGCTAGTTTTGTGGGGAAGAATGAATGCTATAGCTCAGTGGTCTAAAACACCTGCTTAGGCAACTGCAAGGCCCGGTACCGCATGCTACGCGAGCCCCACCCCCAGGGCAGGCTGAGCCGGCCATAACATAAAATTTTCTTAAAAAATGAGCAACATGAAAAAGTATAGTTTGACGGGCCAGCCAGATAGCTCAGCGTACTAAAGCGCCTGCTTAGGCCGAGTCCCGCAACTGGGGTTCAGTGCCTGGTGTGTTGTGCAGGCCCCGCCCCCAGGGCTTGCTGAGACCCCAATCAAGACTGGGTGTGGTGGTGCATGCCTTTAATCACAGTGCTTGCCTGACTGAAAACAGGACAATCACTGCAAGTCCAATCTATATAGTGACACCCTGTAGACCCTGTCCTGTAAGTACACTAAAAAAAAAAGAAAACAGAAGGATAGTTTGAAATACATTTTTTTTTTTTTAATTTTATTTATTTATTTATTTGTTTGCTTGTTGTGTTTGTTTGTTTCTTTATTTATTCATTTTTTATGGCTGGCTCAGCCTGCCCTGGTGGTGGCGCTGGCGCAGCATGTGGTGCCGGGGATCGAACTGCAGTCCCCGCAGTTGCCTGAGCCCTCCTAAGCAGGCGCTTTAGACCACTGAACCATCTCGCCGGCCCTGAAATACATTTTAGATGAGCTGCATTTCACTGTAACAAATGTAAAGTAATTGGGAAGTGCTGTAGGGGCTTTTAAAATTTCTTACTGGGTGGAATGGTGCGCAGTATGACCCCAATACCTGGGAGGCTGAGGCAGAAGATCACCGTAAGTTTGAGACCAGCCTGGGGTACATAGTGAGTTCAAGCCTAGTCTGAACTGTATAGGGGGATCCTGTCTCAAAAAATCAAAATAGTAATACTTACTATTTTCAGAGAGCTACTTTGTTTATGAAATTAAAATGTATTTTGATATTGTAGAACAGTCTTGGCATTTTTATGATCTTAATTAGTCCCTTCTTTCTACAGAAATAGGAAGGTCGTTGATTATTCACAGTTTCAGGAGTCTGATGATGCAGGTATGTTCTGTGATTTCAACAAATTGTTGGGCTGACGAAGTAATGAAGGACTGCTAGTTTTTGTACTTATGATGCCTCTGAAATGAGGTTTCTTTTTTATTTTTATGATATTTATCAAAATTTCTGTGTCAACTAGAATGAAAGTTGAACTTGCATGAGTTTTAGTGGGGTTTTGATTTGTAAATCATTGACAATACTGAATAATTTTTTTTTCAAAAATTTAGAATCTATAAGTTAAATGTCCAGTAATTCTGATAGTATCTGTTACTTGTAATGTTTTCTAGGGCCAGCCAGATAAGCTCAGAAAGAACTTAAAGCATCTGCTTAGGCAGACTCGGGGCCGAGAGGTTCAGTCCCCACCCTGCCATGCCCACCCTGCCCCCAGGTCATGTTAAGCCCGCAATTGAGACTGGGTGTGGTGGCATGTGCCTGTAATCCCAGCACTTGGGAGGCTGAAAAACAAGAAAGATCACTACAAGTCTGATCTGTGAGTGAGACCCTGTAGACCCTGTATTGAGAGAAAGAGAGAGAGAGAGAATGTATTCTGCTTGCCAGGCACAGTAACAATTACCTGTAGTCCCAGTTATTGTAGAGGCTAAGGCAAGAGGATCACTTGCCCAAGGAGACCAGGTTGGACAAGATAGTGAAACCCTACCTAAAAAAAACAGAGGAAAAGACATTTGTTAATGATGGTACCTTAGTTCATGAATGCTTTTATTTACAAATTGCTCTGGGTGACAGTGTTTACCTTGGCTGTCTTTCCCATGCAAACGCTTAATGCCATTTTTTCCTGAAGTCATAGACCAAAATAAAGTTTGTGAACCGAGCAAGTAATGCCATAATACAAGTACCTTGTATGAGGCTGTGCAGGGCTTAAGGTCTTTGCATAATAAAATAAGAT
>PVKN010006322.1:0-28753 GCA_004027915.1 Capromys pilorides
TTGCCTTTTTTTTTTTGAGACAAGTCTTGCTAGGTAGTTCAGGATGGCCTTGAACTCACTGTGTAGTCTAGGCTTGATTCAAATTTGGGGAATTTGTAGCAATCCTGCTCTCGGATTACAGGTGTGTGCCACCAGGCCCAGCTCTTATCCTTTTAAGTCTTTGAAATTTACTCGATTTGAATCATGTGAATGGATTATCTATTCAAAAACAAGTTCAGGAGGGGCCAGCAAGATGGTTCAGTGGTTTAAAGTGCCTGCTTAGGCAACTGCAGGGACCGCGGTTTGATCCCTGGCACTACATGCTGCACCAGCCCCACTCCCAGGGCAGGCTGAGCCGGCCATAAAAAAAAAAAAAAAAGTTAAGGAGAGATGGGTCTGACGATGCATGCCTGTATCAGCAGGATGATCCCAAGTTCAAAGCCATGCTGGAAAACTTAGTAAGACCTCTTCTGTTTTTTCTTAACGAGGGATGGAACTCAGGACCTTGCACTTTCCAGGCAGGCGCTTATGCCACTCAGCTATCTTCCCAACCCAAAGGCCTCTTCTTAAAATAATAAAAAAAAAGCAGGACCTAGTGTCATGAGTCAGGGCCAGCCTGAAGTATTATAGAAGACCCTATCTCAAAAACAAAAAAAAAAAAAATCAAAGAATAAATAAATATAACGTGAACAGGTCAGGTGTGATAGATGGAAGATACCTGTAATCTTAGCACATGGGAGGCTGAGGTAGGAGGATAAGTATAAGTCTAAGGCCAACCTAAACTGGATAGTCAGACCTTGTCTCAAAAATACCACAGGAAGGTAAAAAGGGATGGGGATGCACTCAATTGTAGAACTTGCTTATTAGCACATGTGAGGCCCTGGCTTCCAGCCCCAGCGCTGAAACAAAGTCAAGGAAATTTTTCGTTGTTTTGCTTTGGTAGTGCCTCCCTAGGTCTCCCAGGCTAGCCTTGAACTTGGAGATTCTCCTGCCTCTGCTTTCCAAGTACTGTAACTATTGGTATGTGCCATCACACCCAGCTAAATCAAGGAAATTTTAAACTCTTTTAAGCATGTTCAACCCTCAGGAGAAGAGAGGTGTCATTAGCATCATTTGAAGAATGAGAAGTCTGAGGTTCTAAATGGGAATGTGAATTGCCCAAGGTTGTGCCAGAGATGCCAGCAGAATTCAAACATACTAAGTTCTGGTGATATAGGACCTCTAAATGACAAAAGGGAAATATTATAACTCCCAACCTACTAAAAGTCAGATCTGCCAAAGAATGAATTCTAAGGATTAGAGGTTAAGGAAATTTTACTGAGAGACACAGCTTCTAAAAGACAGAAGGGGACCTGAGTGGAATCCTACAGACCCCAATTTCCAGAGGAAGCTTTATAGGAAAAAACCATGAGGTAGCTAAAACACGGGACAAAACTATGACCAACCAATAAGATTACAACCACAGCTGCTTAGGTAATGCTGATCCAAATGATACAGGGAGAAAAACTGAAAAATGATCTCCCAACCCGACCTGGGATGAGTTTGTGTTCCCTAAAACTAAAGAATTAATTTTAGGAACAAATGGAGGTTATGACAGAATATATTTATTGGAGGAAAGAAAGCTCCTGACAGACAGGAGGGGGGCCTAATCAGGTTGTCCCCGAGAACTTGTCTCTTTCAGGGACTTTTATAAAGGAAAACCATGCGATTAGACGAGTCTAAGATCATGGAGAACATGGGAACTTGCTTAGGTGAGCATGAGGTGGGACAAAACTATGGTCAACCAATGAGATGATAAGCACCACTGCTCAGGTAAAACTGATTAAATCCAGACCAAATGGGGAAGCAAGCCATTTAGCAAGTGGGCATGAATATGGCATAGGGTCTCTTCCTATTGGGGGTTGGATTAGTGACTCATTTTGGCTCTTTCAAGGTGATTGATACTTACTTAGAATATCAATCACTGATGCTCATCCCTAGGCAAGTATGTAGCTGTATTTGCTTCCTCTTTTGTCTTGACATCTGGCCCATATCGGTATGTCTGTTTCTTCCCAAGTTGTAAAGTCACCTTGTCTTCCATATTATCTCCTTGAGGGTGTGGCCCTGTCTGACTGCCTATAATATTTTCTATCTAATTCAGCTGCCTACAACACAATGGGGAAACAGATTACCTAGCAAATACACATAAAAACAACCAGGACTGGGAACAACCCGCTTGGGCCCCCCTCCTGTTCCTCTCTCAGACAGAAGCTTTCTTTTCCCCAATAAATCTATTCTGTCCATTAAAAAAAGAAAGAAAGAAAAGAACAAAAAACAGGACTTTTCTGGAAGAGGTAAGTCAGGAGGTCCTAATCACCCACCTTGGCAACTAATATTTAGCGAAACCAATTATATTATATTGCCAAACTCTTTGAAAGGTAAAGATAAATGTCTTATCTTTTGGCCTGGCCTTCAGCGAATGCACTACCTCCAGGCACCTTTGTGCTATGTTCTCATCCTCTGCATTGACTCCCTAGTGGGCTCAAGCCTGTCTGACTGCCTGGGATATTTCTACCTAACTTGGCTGTCTATGATACTGTGAGCGACAGTCATATGAACCCATGTGGACCTAGGAAGTAATGACCACATGCAAAGGCTTGCCAGCTAGACTAGCATACCATAAACTGTCTGGAGCTGAAGAAATGTTCATCTGGGTAAGTGAATACACTGCCACCCTGAGTTCAGCCTTTTTTACTAGTCCAATGGGCACAGATGCACTCTTATGAGACTCAATAACCTTCAGGGCCAGAGGCATCTTTATGAACTCAAAAAGAACCCAAAGGATAGTCAGCTGTAAAAGCGAACACTGTGCTAAGAAGCCAGCCCGAGCTTGGGTTCAAATCCTGGTTTGGTTTTGTTTTACTTTTTGTGGAACTGGGGATTGAACTCAGGCCCTTATATTTGCCAGGCAAGTGCTAATTCTACTAAGCTATCTCCCCAACCCCTAAATCCTGGTTTTGCTACTGACTTTTATTAGAGACACTGGACAAGCCAGCCACATTACCTTTCCTGGCTTTAGCTTGCTCTCTAAAATATGAGCTGATGAACAGGCATGTACTAAACACTGTGTACCTGCAGCTGGCCACCTGGTTGCCTGTGTCTTAAAGAGGTTAAGTCTTCCAAAGGAGAAAACTAACCAGGTAATTTCAAATCTCAGAAATTCCATGAGCAGATGTGTACAACAAAGTAACAGGGAAGAACTGAGCATGGTGGTGCATGCCTATAAATCCTGTACTTAGGAGGTTGAGGCAGAAGGATCACTACAAATGCCAGACCAGCCTGGGTTGGGCTACATAGTTTAAGGCCAGTGTGGAATACACATTGAGACCCTGTCACAAAAAAAAAGAAGAAAATAATTCCAGCTATCATGTTGCTGAAACCAAAGTATAGAAAACTGATGAGTGGTTGCAGAAGATGCAATAAAAAGAGGGAATTAGTTAAAAAACAAGAAACTTTCTCAATTGATGGAAATATTCTCTCTCCTGATGATGGTGGAAGTTACAGGTCCATATATTTTGTCAAATTCAGATTTGTACACTTAAGATGGGCAGAGCCTACTGTGTATAAATGAAACCTTAATAATATTGAGATAGAAGAAATGAAAGGCAGAGAAGAGACAAGGAGAGCCAGGGAATATAGTTTGGTGGCTTAGTAAGCACCTGTTTGACAAATACCAAGTCCTGAGTTTAATCCCCCATACAAAGGAAGATGATGAAGACAAAGATGAAAACGAAGTCGAAGATGAAGAAAAAGGGAGACAAGGAAAACAGATTTGAAAAACTGTACTAAAAAAAGTGGGGGGGGGGGGGACGGACAAGATAGCTCAGCAAACTAAGCGCCTGCTTAGTCAGAATGGGCTGGGAGTTCAGATCTGGCCTCACCTGCAGGGCACATATGTGCCTGTAATCCCAGGGCTTGGAAGACTAAAAAACAGGAAGGATTACTATGAGTCTCATCTGTGTAGTGAGACCCTCTACTAAATACATAAAAACAAATAATAAAAACGAAACTACAGCCAGAGATGGTTGTGCAAGTCTGTAATCCCTGCATTTGGAAAGCTAAGGCAGGAAGATCACTACAAGTTTGAGCCCAGCCTGGGCTACATAGGCAGGTTCAAGGCCAGTCTGCAATACATAATGAGACCCTGCCTCAAAAACAAACAAAACGGCCAGGAATATAGCTCAGTGGCCCAGAGCCTCCCTGGCAAAGGCAGGGTCTTGAGTTTAATTCCTGATAAAAACAAACCAATCACCAGAAAAAGAAAAACTAGCTTCTAAACACAAACTGAATTTGTTTACTTTTTCTCTTCTCCCAAAACAGCAAAACTGGGCAAATCCCTGGGAGTCTGCCCATTTCCTTTTATTTGCAAATGGTCTGCATTCACCCTGAAGGGACTACCCTTCTGCAATTTCCCCTAGGAAAAGACCATTATCTCACTAGGGTGAGCCATCCTCTTACATCCACTAAGGCTAAGACTAGAGATTAATTCCATCAAATTCCAAAGCACACACACAAAAAAATCCCCAGTTCCTATACTGCGCCTCATTTCCTTAAGTACTGACAAGAAAGTCCTGTATTTTCTTCTAATAAACTCTTCTCACCACTCTTCTGAGTCCTGAAAAATCTTTTCCATGACAAGAGTCAGAGAATCTATGTACTGATTTTAAAGGGATGGCTTAAGTTCCTTATTTCAGCCTGGGAATCCTCAGACTAGTCAGTGGCAAAATGAATTTTTAAAAAATATGACAGTATAGGAGAATAGCAAGTTTAAGTCTAGTTTAGGCAGCTTATCAAGACCCTATCTCACAATAAAAAACAAAGGCTGCCTGTGGTGGCACACATTTTAATCCTAGCACTCAGGAGGATCTCCACGGGGTAAAGCTGAACTACATATCAAATGGTATAGTGTATAGTGCCCAGGTTTTGATACTTAGTACCACAACACACACACACACACACACACACACACACACACACACAATCACATGAAGGGCTGAAGACCCTTCCATGATGAGGAAACAGTCTGTTTGAGGGGAAAATGACTGATCCTGCTGAGCCAGCAGAACTGTGCTCTCCCAGTGTGAAGGACAGGGTTCCATAAGGTCCACTGCTACTGAGTTGATTTCTAGCCTCTCTGAGGACTTGGGTTCAGGGTTCCCCTACTGCAAAATGAGGGGAGAAATCATTTCCAAGGCTTTCCCCCTGCAAACAACTTTTACCAAGCAATCTTGTGGAGGGGAAAGAAGTCAGTGCTCTGCAATCAGAAAAACTTGGCAGAACCTTTCCTCCTGGATGTGTCTTGAGGCAAGCCTGTGTACAGTGAAGCGAGGGTAATAATTCCTTCTAATTCTGGGGGTTAGGTAGAGGACTGTAGTGGGAGTTGTAGCTCAGTGGCAGTACCTAAGTACAGTGTTCTTTTCTGTTTCTTTTTTTCATTTGTATTTTAGGGAAGCATTTACAGGGTGTCCAGGGTCTCACTACTAGATTGGACTGGTAGTGATCTGCCTGTTTACAGCCTCCCAAGAGCTGGTATTACAAGCATGTGCCACCATGCCCAGTCTCAACTGCTATCTGAGCCAGAATGACAGGCCATCTCCACAGCTCCTGGGCCTGCACCTGCTTGCAGGTGCTTTAATCTTCTGAGCTATTTGGCCCGCCCTCTTTTGTTTTTGAGACAGGGACTCACTCTGTACTTCAGGCTGGCCTAGAACTTACTCTGTAGCCCAGGCTGATCTTTTTTTTTTGGAGGGACTGGGGTTCAAACTCAGGACCTTGCACTTGCCAGGCAGGCACTTATGCCATGGAGCTATCTCCCCAGCTCCTAAATTGTTTTTCCTTTTTTTTTTTTTGGTGGTACTGGGGATTGAACTCAGGATCTTGTGCTTGCCAGGCAGGAGCTTATGCTTGCTCAGTTATCTCCCCAGTCCCCAGGCTGACCTTGAACTTGCATCAATTCTCCTGCTTCTGCCTTCCAAGTGCTAGGATGCATGCAACACCCAGCATCTACAGCATTCTTTTTATTATTTTTCTATATGTATGTGATGCTGGTGATCTAACTCAGGGCCTTGTGCATTCAAGGCAAGAACTCTACCACTCAGACACAGCCCCAGCCCATGCATAGAATTTCTGAGGTCCTAGATTCAATTCCTAGTATGAAAAAATATATATAACTATAATCACAACACCCTCCAGCAAGTGGAACACACTGTACAACTGCTGGCTCACAGCAGCCTCTCCAGAAGGGAAGCCTCTATGTCTCTGGTACTTGGGCTCCTACATAACCCCAACTGGCCACCTTCTAGGACAGACAATGAGAGGTGACAGAAGGAAAAGAAACAATGAACTGCCACTGCCAGTGCCAGCCATGTATTGCATAACCTGTGCTGGGTGCACAGTCCACCCAGGCTTTGCTGGGTCACACTTCTACTGGAGAAGTAAACAAGAGCCTGGTGCCCTCCCTGTACACCACCAATACAGGGTCACCACAAACACTGCCTATACAGCCAGCCACTTTCCAGAAGAGCTTTTGCTCTTCATGGGTACCTCTGTTTCCACGCTGCCCTTTCAGTGTGGCTGCTAGCATTGCCAAGGACTCAGCTAAGTGCCCAATCCACCCATACCTGCCTTTCTGGGGGGCTGGGGAGATAGCTCAGTAGAATAAGTGCCTGCCTGGAGAGCGTAGGGTCCCGAGTTCAATCCCCAGTACCACCAAAAAAAAAAAAAAAAAAAAATCACTTACATATTTGCCTTTCTCTGCCACCTGCCCCAAACGGGTGATCCCCAAATGACCGGGGTGGTCCTGATCAGTACTTGCAACCTGCCCGGTGCAGACCCAAATACCCTGAAACCCAAACGGCTGCGAAACTTGCAGACCGGAGTTCCTGGTTCCTCAGCCTACTCTAGAGGCCTCACGGTTCTATAAAAGCTGAAGACTTTCCTCCACGGTGGAATTTCCCAGTTTTACAGAAACAAAGACAAAAAGCTAACTATCTCAGCCAGAGGCCTCCACCAGCAAACCTGAAGCACCAGACCGGCAGAGCCACCAAATCGACTCCCACTTGTGGGAAACCAAAGTGACAGCAACAGCCCCTCCCCTGAGCTCCAGGATCCTCCTGAGACCTGTAAACTGGACCCGTGCGTCGGCAGAGTGTGGCTCAGGAGTTACTGCTAACGGGAACCGGCAGTGCCGGTCCAGGGTCGGTCTGCCGCTCGGTCGCCGGGGCTGGCACCCCGATTTCATTCATCGTGTCTGTCACTCATCCAGCCGCCGAGGGACGCGGTGGCACCCACATCCTGCCGGCCTTCTCGGTGGCCAAGCCTCGTCCACCCCTAACCCCCTTCCGGATTCGCGGTGTTCTGGGACTGCTGGGGCCAGTGGGGGAGGGGGCTGAGGAAAGTTCCGCTCCAGCCACCGGGGCCATAAAGCGGCGCGGGAGGAGGCGTGGCCAGGCCGGAAATTCGGGCAGAAACTTTCGGCCCTCTAGCCTCCGACGCCGCCACTTCCTGGGCCCTCCCCCGCCCAGGTACACCTCTCCCGGTGCAGGGGCTCCCCGGGAAGGGTCTGTCCCACCTTGACCCGCTTGCCCTGGATCTCCAGCGTCTTCATGGTGAAGTCCACGCCGATAGTGCTGCCCTGGCGTTCAGAGAAGGCGCCAGTCTTGAAGCGCTGTACCACGCACGTCTTGCCCACGCTCGCGTCGCCCACCAGCACCAGCTTGAACAGGAAGTCGTAGTGCTCGTCCGGGTCCCCCGGCCCGGGCCCCGCCATGGCTCCGCACGCTGCCCCTGGCTTGGGCTCCGTGCCCTCCAGCCCACTGGCTCTCTGGCGACGTGGAGCCAAGACGATAGCTGAACTGGTGTGGCCGCCGACCGCGCCTCTGCCCCGCCCCGGCCGGCCCGGAGCCTCCGGGCTCAGCCCCGCCCGCCTTGCCTGGCCCGCCTGGCCTGGCCCGCCTGGCCTGGCCCGCCTTGCCTGGCCCGATGCGGCCCGACCCTCCGCGCCCGCTCCGGGTCTGCGCTCAGCTCCAGTCAGGCCGGCCCGGAGGCTCCTCAGCCCCGCGAGTTTCCCTCAACCGGGAGGCCCCGCCCCGAGCGCACGAGTCTTCCCTCAGGACCGCCCATGGACCGCCCCCAGCAACCTGACTCCGCCCCCAGCTGGAAATCGTTGCCTCAGCTTAGCCCTCGGCCCCGCCCCGAGCACCCGAGCCTTCCCTCAAGACCGCCCTTCAGCTGCGCGCTCTGCACCCTGACTCCGCCCCAGAGCCGGATCTTTCCCTGAGCACCACCCTAGTCAGCACTCCGAGCCCGCCCTCTGCACCTCCCCCGACTCCGCCCCAACAACCATATTACGCCCCCATCACAGCCCCGCCCTGCGCACTGCTTCGGGAAAGAAAACCCGGCCCCACTCCTCCAACCCCCCCAGCCACTATTAGTCCCGCCCACACAAGGCTCTGCCCACTCGTTCGCCCCGCCCCCAATTTCCTCCGAGCCTCCTTAACACACCAGCGACTCGCTTCTAGATGCACCCAGAAGTCGTTTTCTTCCTCCCTGTCCTCTGCCCACTAAAGTCTCTTCTTCAGGTCGACCTTCAGGGCAATCCCAGGAGATGCCCGGGGGAAGGCTGGCCCGGGTAAGGCTGTGGGCACTGACTGGGGACTGGGCTCCTGAGTTGACTCTCGGGAGCCAGGGGTCCTCAAAAAGATGAGGACAAAAATACTGTTAAAAGCTGAGAGTCAACGGGCCTGGTAGCCTTGGTTGACTGAAGCAGGAAGATCACCTGAGTTAGAGGCCAGCCAGGGGTACATGATGAAACCTTGTCCAAAAACTGTAAAAGCTTCAGTTCAAATGGAACTCACCTCCCACAACCAGCAAAGAGCAGGGTTCCAATATGAACCCTAGCCCTGTCAAAGTTCTGCATGGCACATGTGTTTCCTAGGTTCTAGCCCAGCCTGAGTAACTTAGCAAGATACTATCTCAAAACAAAAATATGGCCATGGGTTAAAACAAAACAGCAACAAATAGCTGGACAGCTGGGCATGGTGGCACACGCTGACAATCCCAGCACTCAGGAGGCTGAAACAGGAGAATCATCATGAGTTTGAGGCTCGCCTGGGCTACTGAGTTCAAGGCCAGTTTGAACTCTACAGCTGACACCTGCACTGAAAGAAAACCAGTAGGATAAGTTACCAAAAAGGTAACTAGACAACATGAGACTCTGTCATGAATATGGAAAAGTATCTGCTACCAAGTATTAGGAAACTGAAAGCAAATATCACCCAGAATTTTGTGGCAGTGTTGCAGATATGGATTCCCTGGGCTAGTATAGGCCTAGTGTAGCAGAAAGTAGCCCTTGGTGTACATGGCTGGCAAAGCAGCAGCAGGCATCTGCTTTCCTTTCCCTGCCAGGTTCCCAAAATGTCACAAACACAGGGACAGATGACCCTCCTCCCTTTTAGCGTCTGGTGATGGTGATTTCACAGTGGAGATCCTGTCCCACCATACTCAGGTCACCTGCCTCAGCACCTCTCATCCAACTCCACCATATCCCGTGCCCTCAAATCCCTGTCAGCCCCAGACCAGGCCCAGGTGGTCCCAGGATGCTCTAACTTCCCTCCCAGATACACACACAGGAAGTGACCTCACACAATCCTGCTTCCCTGACCACTTCAAGGACAGCCCCAAGGAATGAATGCCCACATGCAACACTCATCCTCTCCAAGCCTGCACCCCTGTTCCCAGAGCACTTCTGTCCTGGGGCCAGCACCCTGTTCAGAGCAGCCTGCCTGAGGGACTCCAGAGCAGCACCTCACCCTCACTTTGCTGCCAAGGAGACTGCAGTAGCTTTAAGGTCCCAGCAAGCTATAACTCAGAAGCATTCAGGGGAGAACAAAGTGCAGACCTGGGCCAGCCCTGGGAGAGAACCCTTTGCACCCCTTAGCAGGGCAGATGGGCAGGGACCACCTCCAAGCTCCCCAGGGACCTGACTGCTCCAGGACCAAGGAGGAGGGGGAAGTGAGCTAGTGTGCAGGGGACCAGACCACAGCATGTGCCCTTCCAGGAGCCACTGGGTGGAAACATAGAACAGGATGGGTTTCAGCCCCCCCATTGTACAAGGGCCGGGGCTAAGGGGAAGGAGGACTGGGAGAACAGGCTGAGACAGAAAGAATGTACTATAGTCTCACTGGATGGAGGATGGGTGGGGAGATGAAGGAAGTCGATGGCAATGCGTCTATGGAAAAGTCACCTTTCTCATACCATGGGGAGAGCCAAAGCTAACAGAAGTCATTGGATTTGGTGAACTAAATTAAGGATGCCAAGACTGGTTAACCCGGCCCATGAGGCCAAACCCACTCCTGTGGTCACACTCACTCTGGCAGCTCTCCTGCTGTCCTCAGGCTTGGCAGGAGGCTGGCTGAGAACTTCTCTGTGTTCCAGGCCCCCCTGAGCCACCACCAGGGAGAACTGTAAGATGGCCGCCTGGAAGTTGTTCCACTCCAAGCCTGTTTTCTCCAGTGTGGGACCTGTGGCCATGATGAGACCTGAAGGGAGGCATTGGAGTCCTGGAGCTCTCAACCTCCAGGATGTGCTTGCTCTGGGCTTATCCTCTCTTCCAGGGACCAACAATGTGTAAAGTGAGGATTTCCTGCCTTCTTCCACAAGTGAGGAAGCATCACTGCTGATGGATGCCCCTTGGAAGAAATGCTCATGACTAGGCCTGAAGTCCCCACCTCCATCCTAACTACAGAAGCCAGGACAGAGATCAGTTAGGCCCTATATGTCTCTGCCCAGAGAATAGGGAAACTGAAGCTGAGTCCCAGGACTTGGTCAAAGCCCCTATGTAGCTCACTCGTGAGACCATCACTCCAGGGAGCCATGGGCTGCCTTCCTTCCCATCATCTCTGCCACTGAAGTCCACCCTGGATTTCTCCCTCTTCTCTGTATATCCACCCAAGTTTAGCTTTAGGCTGGGACAGGGGTAGCACTTCAGGAAAGGAGTCACCAAAAGCTAGGTTCCTCCCTTAGAACATTTCTAGTTGCCACAGTATCACGTTCCTTAGAGAGGCAGCCAACACTGCCTGCTGGCTGGGTGGCTCTGACAAGCCACCTGCAGCCACACACAGTTCTGTCCCCAACTGTGCTCCCACAAGTGAGAAGAGACCACTCTGGCTACAAGATGCACTTCTCCAACCAGGAGTTCCCAACAGTCAAAGTCAGAGCCCCACACTCAAGGGACAGTCACCTGCCCCTGACAGCACCAAGATGCTCCCACAATGCTGTGCAGCAAGAGGTCCAAGTCCTGGACTCCCCAGGCCTGTGGGCTCTGCAGGCAGTTCCACTTGCTGGTGAAGACCTGGCTCAGTGATCTCTCGACTCCTGGGTGTCCATTGTGGGAAAGTGGTTGTTTAACACAGGAGCCAAAGGGGGCCTCCCTGCCCACCTCCAGGCCCTTGGTAGAGCCCAGGTTGTGTTCTGTGCTTGCCTCAGGAGCCTCCCTGTGTATAATCTTATAGTTGCTCGCTGTAGTCACCCCAGGAAACAAGCACGGCAGTTTCCTTTGCTTACAAAAACTCTTTAATAAAAATGGTTCTCTGCAGAACAGATTAATTACAACATGGAAGTTGCGAAGTTAAAATTCCACCAAGGAGATGTGTGGGCTGGTGAACAAATAGGGTAGTGCCTCACATAGCAGGGCAACTCAGGCTACTGGACAGTGGACTCAAGGGTGACATATCATCTCAGTTCTAAAGAGAAACATGCATCTTTTTAGAAAAATTACACTTTGCATGAGTTCGAACTCCGGTCCCCCCCGCAAAAAAAATTATACTTTTTATTTGCTTTTGGGTTTTTTGAGACAGGGTCTCACTATGTAGCGCAGGCTCACTTTTCAACTCACTTGCCCAGACTGGCCTTGAACTTGCAGTGATCTTTGGAGCCTCCAGAGGGCTAGGATAACGGGGGTGGGCCACTGTATCCAGCTTCATTTTTTAAAATGTTGGCCACGAATTGATTCTTCTCCCCCCAAAATCATAGTACAAGGTAAAACAAAACACTTAACAGGCAGTCAGAAGGCAATCTGTCACATACTGCAAAATAAAACAACTTCACACAGGCCAAAATAAAAAGAAATGGTTCATATAGTAGTTTACACAGGTCAAAGTAAGAAGAAATGGGCTCATTGGTCATAAGTCATCTGGAAAAAAGAGAAGATAGCCTAAGAGGGGAGGCAAAAGACAAAGCACTACCCTTAGATCAGCCCTGGAGGCTAGGAAAGATGAGAAGGGTAAGGGATGAGAAAGGAGGAACAGGGCCTCTGGGTGCCAGTGGCCTGACTGAAGCTGGGGTGACCAGGGGGGTAGGGAACGCCTCAGGGATGGCAGGTTGCCTGCTGGTTCTTCAGACTCCAAGGAGTAGCTAGCTCATCCTAGTAGCCCAAGAGCCTTTTGGCTTCTTCACTCTGGGCCTGCAGGGTTTCACTTGCATACTTCTGGAGCAGTTCCATTTTCTTCCTTCGCACAAGGGCTTCTTCGATCTGCAAACAGCAGAGGACCAGCAGAGGCTCAATCCTTGACCTGGAGGCCCTCCAGGAGACAGCCCCTGAATCGTCACTGAGAAGTGTGACTCACACACCTAGATGGCCTCCAAGAGCCCCAACTCTCTCCCATCAGGAACATCTGACCTGTAGGGGTCCCACCCTTTCAAGAGCACAGCCTATTCCAGAAGAGTGGGCTCCTGTCCACCGACAGCTGGCAGCCTCTACCCTACCTCCTGCTGTGATGGCACTGGCACGTGAGCGATGAACTTCTGCTGCCCATCCTCCCCTCCTTTCTCCTGGCTGCCTTCTTCATCAGACTGCAAAGAGAACAAGTATGGCTATCACAGGGTACCTATAATATTACTGATGACACCTCTGTAAGATGGTGTCAGGAAAAAGACAAGGGAACATGACATCTGTACTTTCATAGGGGACACCCAAAACACATTATTAAATAGGAAAAACAACAGAATGCTCATGCTTTATGCCACCTCCTATTCAAGAAGAGGACAGAAACAACAGCAGAGAACAGAGAAGACAGGGAACAGAGAGAAGAAAGATTCTCTATATACTGTCTTAGAAACTTGGGACTTCATTACCTATTTCTTTTAATTTAAATTTTAAAGATGAAGGGCCAGCCAAATAGCAAACAGCTGGCCAAATAGCTCAGCAGCCTAAAGTGCATGCTTAGGCAGAGCACAGTGGCTGGTGTTCAATCCCCAGAGTGCCATGCCAGCCCCACCCCCAGGGTACACTAAGACAGTGACTGAGACTAGGTGTGGTGCCATGTGCCTGTAATCCCAGCAATTGGGAGGCTGAAAGCAGGAGAATCACTATGAGTCCAATCTACATAATGAGGCCCTGTACTAAATATATATATATATATATATACATATATATATATATATATGTATATGTATATGTTTTAAAGATGTCCCACAGAAAGAAATAACATTAACTCAGAGGCTACAGATGATTACCAATAACTAAGGAAATAACGTGGACCTGGAAACAAGGGACAGGGCTCACACCATGCTGGGAAAGTGCTGCTGGCCGGGCTCTGTGTTAGGTATCTACATGGGCCTGTCTCATTCTGGCTGCCAGAGGGACCCTCTCCTAAGGTACTGGAACTGCAATCAGTATGAGTACGTTGGGTCCCCCTGACCTACTTTTGGATATTTTTTTTTTGCTAAACTGTCCAGGCTGGGCTTTTAACTTGAGATCCTTCTAAGGGCCACAATTACAAGCATGAACCACCACAACTGGCTCAGCAATTCTGGAAAACAATTGTGCCTACAACCACTAAACACACCACACCCTAGGACCTAGAAATCTAACACTCAACAGAAACTTCACAGCAACCCTATCTGTTATAGCCCCAAACTGGACTCTGTAAACATAACCCACAACATCCAACACAAACTACCAATGACTCCCTAGGTATCTAAAGGTCTACAACAGATGAAGGTATAGTACCAGAGGGTACGAAATTAAGCCCCAGACAAGACTGCACCTCTGTTCTAGCCCTGGTGTTGCCTCGTGACCCCCACACTCTGGACATGCTTGCTTTTCCAAGCAGGAAAAGATGGCTGACCACTCAGTGGTAGAAAGGAGGAAATCTGAACTCCACATCCCAGATGGGTCTCAAGGGCACCTTGCAGCATGTAGTGGCCATCACTAAAACTGATCCTAGGAGGATTCCACTTATAAAATACTGGTCCTGAGCCAGAGAGATAGCTCAGTGAACTAAAGCAACTGCTTAGACAAGCTCAGGAAAGCATAGGGACTGAAGTTCAATCCCCGACACCACATGCTGTGCCAGCCCCACCCACACAGTGGACCAAGCTGGCCAAAGTGTGAGTGTAGTGGCCTACACCAATAATCCCAGCACTGGGGAGGCTGAAAACAGAAAGACCATGAGTCCAAACTGTGTAGTGAGACTCTATAACAACCAAATACATAAAAACAAATAAAATAAAATGCTGGTCTTACAAGTGTTCTTCCTTTTAGTTTTGTACTGAAATGACAGAATCACAGAGGCGGTGAACAGAATAGGGTTTGTGGGGGATGAGAGGTTCTGAGGTGAGGAGGCATGATGGGAAAGGTGCAATAAGAGAATCTCTGTGCCCAGGAAACAATCCTGCATTCTGACTGCAGAGAAGGAACATGGTCTCACTCCTGATGAAAGACATAGGACTCACTCATCATGCCAGGGCCAGAACCCTTCTTTCGCGGCTGCACTGCAGTCACATATGGTATAATTGTTGAGGAAATAGGGAAGGGCCCATGGGAGCACTGGGAACTACTGCTGTAACAACCTAGATGTTACAGCAGTTATTTCTGAAGAAAAAGGAAAAGGAAATGCTTTCTAGGACGGGGAGATAGCTCAGTGGCCTAAGTGCCTGCCTGCCAAGCACAAGGTCCTGAGTTCAATCTCTGGTACCAAAAAAATAGAAAGAAAGAAATGCTTTTTATTACTTTACGAGACAACTCTGTTTTCTGGGGCACCAGGGCCTGCACAGCTGCTCATGCTTCCCAGGGCCAATGTGTCTGTCCTGTCCCCTATGCTCAGTGTCCCTCAGAACAGAGCACACACACTTCTTGCCTGCTCACCACTTGTTCTACTCCCCTCCATTGTTGATCTCAGGCTGTACTGATCCCCCAGGACTGAGAGCCACATCTGAGCCTAAAGGGTGGCTGTGCCCCTCTACCTGGCATGAGCCTGGCACACAAAATCACTCATCAAACACTTGCTGAGTGTTTGATGAGCAGCACCTAGGAAAACCTCCTAGGCCACATACCATCCTGCTCCATAGCCTTACCTGACCCCCACGGTCATCAGTGGGACCCAATCTGGAACAGTCCCTGCTGTGTCATGTGTGCCCCTCACTGAACCACTATACTTCTCACAGCTGCTTCCTCACAGGTGATGGAGACACTTCTGGTACCTGGCCCAGGCAACATCTCTGTGTGTGTGTGTGTGTGTGTGTGTGTGTGTGTGTGTGTGTGTGTGAGAGAGAGAGAGAGAGAGAGAGAGAGAGAGAGAGAGACCGAGACCCTCCTCCCTCCTAGAAGAGTGAAACAGACACACATGGCACCATCTACATTCTAGGCCCCCACATGCCAGGCCTACACAGAAGCTTGGAGCCCAGCTCTTCCCAGCTGTGACCTTCTGCAGGTCCCTTCTATCTCCATCTGGAAACAGGAGTGCCAGGCACCAAAGAGCCAGTGGTAGCACCACATGAACAGTTGGGTGAGGTCAGGGTGAGAACCTGAAGTATGGCTTGCTAAACCCCTCTGGTCATTGATCGTTAAGATGAGGAAGGGTCAGGCAGGGTGATGAATGTCTGTAATCCCAGCACAGAAGGCTGAGGCAGGAGGGCTGCTGATAGTTAAAAGCCAATCTGGGTTACATAGTGAGCTCAAGCCCAGCCTGGACTATATAGTGGGACCTTGTCTCAAAACAAAACAAGGCAGGATGGATGTCATCCCAAGCCCAGGACCCTCCCTGACCCTGAACATTGGTCTTTACAACTGTCCTTCAGGGAGGGTGCTAGGTTTTGAAACCGAGCGCTAGTCTCTATAGTGAGCTCCCTTCCTCTCTACCTCATGGCTTATGGCTTGGAGTGGAGGGCACTGAGCTAGGACCCACACCAGTACCTCCTCCTCAGTGACAGCATAAATATTGATTTCCTCCTCCTCTTCCTCTTCTTCTTCCTTTTCTCCTCTTGCCAGTCGGGCATCCCTCTCCGCTTTCCATTTTTCCACCAGCTCGGCTCTGACTGCAGATAGGGAGACAGGAGCTATGATTGCATCTCTGAAGGAAAGGCCAAGATGGCGCCCTGCAGAGAGCTGCCCTTACACCGGGACTTGGCTAGAAGGATGCTCTGGTTCTAAAACACCTCTGGCTTTAAGCACTACACAGCACCTTTTCAGGGACTGTCCCCTGATCCTCCCAAGGCCAGCAACCTGAGTGGCTTTCAGACACATCCACATGCAAATGAGGACGATGGACAGCCACATGCCTCAGCACTTGGGAAGCACAGGCAAAACGACCACAAGTTCAAGGCCAGCCTGGACTATAGGACATAGGGAGACCCTGTCTTAAACTCCCCAGCAAAAAAAAGAAAGAAAACGGAGGCCATAGCAAGCTGGAAAGGAGCTCCACACTTTCAAAGTCCCAGATCATAAGTACTAAGTGGACTAGGACAAGCATACTGCCCAGACAGGCTCTGGCAAGTAAGAGCCTCACTCTGCACCCATAAACCCTCACCCGTACTTAAGATAGGGAGAGATTAAATGTAGCTCTTCAACTTCCCCAGCCCAACTCCAACTGACTGCCTCACCAGCAGCTTATGGCCGGTTCACATCTGACACTCCAAGACCTCTGAGGATCTGAATTAGTAAGGGAGGAAAATGCCTTTCTGCCAATGCACTCCTTGAAACGGTTTTCAAAGGAGAGAAACCAGAGGGCATCCCACACAAGAAGCCTAGAGACTTACGTTTCTTCTCGTATTCTTGTTCCAAAGGCACAATGACGCCATCATCTTCATCTAGGTATCCATAGTACTCAAAGTCGATTGCTTTCATGAGCTCAGCACGAGTCTTTCTGGGAGGAGGAAGAGCTACAGGAAACAGTGGAAACTTAGCTCATTCCTGGGTCATAGTGATACCTGAACCCAGCCATCCTCCTAACACTGTGCAGTCAGATAGTACACAAAAGGGTGATAAAAATATGCAGTCCACATTTAAGTATTTAAAAATATATCACAATAAAAGACACATTTCAGCAGGTGAGGTGATGCATACCTGTAATCCCAGCACTTAGGAGGCTGAGACAGGACAATCTGAGTTCCAGGCCAGTTTGGGCTACATAGTAAGTTCAAGGTAAGCCTGGGCTACATAGTGATACCCTCTCTCAAAATAAAATCTTCCCCCTTCATTTCAAACACACTTATCCCACTCCTCTTGTCACTTTCTGCAGCACCTATAGAGTCCTCTTTTCTGAGTGTCTTTATGAAGCAGAATCCAAATTATGGTGACTCGGGCCAGCAAGATGGTTCAGCAATCTAAGCACCTGCTTAGGAAAGCTTAGGCAACTGCAGGGACCACAGTTCAATCCCCAGCACCACATACCACATGCTGCACCAGCCCCATTCCCAGGGCAGGCTGAGCTGGCTATAATACAAAAAAAAAAAAAAAAAATTATGGTGATTGTTACTTCCAAGCACCATCTAATAGAAAGGCAGCTTGTAAATGCATTCACCAGATCTGGCACCTGTGACTTCTGGTTCTTCCCCAAAGTCAAGATGACTGTGAAAAATAAACATTTTAAATTGATTAAGGATATCAAGGTAGCCACCACAGCACAACTAAGGATATCCAGGAAAGAGAGCTCCAGAGCTGCTGCAGAAAGCCAGGCATGGTGGACACAAATGTAATCTCAGCACGCATGAACTTGAGGCAGGAAGATTACCACAGTCTAGACTACACAGTGAGACTCTATCTCAGAAAAAAAGCATTAATACCACCAGAAAAGTACTTAACATATATTTACTCACATACCAGCAACTAAAAAAAGAAATGGTTCATTTTAAAGGGTGAGCCTCTCAACCACTCACTCCCTCTTCACTTGGGACTTCACTTTGATGTGATCATAGAGAAGTATGGCAGTTCTCTGACACAAGCCTGGAGCATCCTTTCTCCTCCTCCTCCCTCACCCTCCCATAAGTGACTCCAAGGCCTAATTTGCAATACCTGTCTCTACTTCCACAGTCCTTGTTTAGACTCTGCCTGACTGAGGCTGACCAGATAGGCAGTTATAAACCTGTGGTTTTAAAGCAACTGTTCAAGCTCCATTTTTTCTACTGCGAACTCTATAAAAACCTTTGTAACAATGTCCACAGGGATCAGAAATTAGGAAGCATGAGCTTCTCTGATTCAGGGTAGCCAAATAAAGGTTTTTCCATCTCTCATGGAATACATGATTGGTTCTTGTGGCATCTAAAAAAGTCTGGTATCCTATTTTCTTTTTCTTTTCTCTTTTTTTGTGGGACCGGGGTTCGAACTCACAACCTTGCACTTACCAGGCAGGCACCTGTGCCACGGAGCTATCTCCCCAGCCCCCCTGTTTTCTATAACATTACCAAGTCAGGCAAAAGCCTTCAAAAGCCCAAGTTACTTACGTTCTTTCTCAAAGAGCTCTCTTACACCAGGCAAATCCTTTGCTGCTCCAAAGTACTTGTAACCTCGGTTTCCAGGGACTTCTTTCCCTTCGTGGTCCAGCATTTTAGGGCCAACTTTCTTATTGGAAGGGAACAAGACAAAATGAATATGATAATATAAACGTACTATTTCCACTTCTGTAAATATATATATATATATGTATACATACATATGTATATATATGTAAATATTGTAAATATCTTAAATTAATAATGTTAAACATGGAAAACATTTGTGTACACAGAGAAAAGTTTGTATTTTTACCCCTTAAAAGTTAACCTACCACCTAGGGCTGGTGAGATGGCTTAGCAGTCTAAAGCACGTGTGTCGGGTAGTTTAGACCACCGCAGGGACCGCAGCTTGATCCCAAGCATCACATGCTGCGCTGCCCCCCACCCCCAGGGAAGGCTGAGCCAGCCATAACATAAACAAATATGTAATGTGGTTTAAGAAAATAAAGCAAACTTAAAAAAAAAAAAAATTAACTTACCACCTATAATCCTAGCACTCAGGAGGCTGAGGCAGGAGGATCATTACGAGCCTGAGGCCAACTTGGGCTACAAAGTGAGTTCAAAGCTAGCCTGAACTCCATAGTGAAACCTTGACTCCAAAATAAATAAACAAACAAACAAACAAATAAATAAAATTAACCTACCAAAAAAATTCTTAAGCCAGGCATGGTGGCTTACACCTGTAATCCCAGCACTTGGGAGGCTGAGGCAGGAGGACTGCTGTGAGTTCAAGACCAGCCTAGGTTACAAAAGTGAGCTTAAGCCCAGTCTGAACTGCATAGCGAGACCCTGTCTCAAAAAGACAAAACAAACAAACAAACAGTAGTCAACTAATACGATTACAACTATAATTGCTTAGGTAACACTGACGCAATGGGAAACCACCAGTGGGCACGAGGTGGGGCAAAGCTATGGTCAACCAATGAAATTACAAGTATTAACACTCAGGTGAGACTGATTAAATGGGGATCAAATGGGAAAGCAAGTCATATAGCAAGTGTACCTGAGCCAAACAAATACAGTTTCATCATCTGAATGTTTCATTTAAGATTTTATTACTTCACATGTTAAGTATTTGTCTAATCTAAATCAATATAAGAATTTTATAGAGGCTGGAGAAATAGCTCTGTGGCACAAGTGCCTGCCTGGCAAGTGCAAGGTCCTGAGTTCAAATTCCAGTCCCGCAAAAATAAAAAAAAATAAAATTATAAAGACCAAGATTTTTAGGGTATAGAATTAGAATGCACCCGTGAATATGCAGTAATTTACTTAAGCAGTATATTTACCTTATACCTGCTTCACCTTGGGGCTTTGTGCTATAAAACTCCCTTGAGAAGCAGGATCTCTAGAGCCACCCACTTGGGCCTCCCTTCTCTTGTAGAAGCTATCGTTCTCTCAATAAACACTTCCTTTTTTTTTTTTATTTTTTTATTTTTTGAGCCTGGGTCTGGCTGTGTAGTTCAGGCTAGGCTTGAACTCACTATGGGGCTCAAGCTGACCTTGAATTCACTGTTATGATTATAGGCAAGTGCTATGTCATCCCTCTATCACATTCATGAATTTAATTCTTTCCACAATTCTGGTCACAAACCAAGATGGAAGAGAACCAAATCAAATTCAGGACTGGCACGATTGCTCAGCAGACTAAATACCTGCTTAGGCAAGCCAGAGACTGGGGTTTAATCCCTGGCAGCAATGTCACGCTGGCCCAGCTCCAGGACACACTGAGCCTGCCACAGAGATCAGGCATAGTGGCGCATACTTGTAATCCCAGTGCTGGGGAAGCTGAAAATGGGGATCACTAAGAGTCCAAGCTGCATAGTGAGACCCTGTACCATATACATTAAAATAAGTTACATATAACCTTACAAGGAAATTTGATCCAGTTTACACACAATTTGGTTAGCAAGCAGAAACAGAAAAAAATGAAATTCATGAACTAAGATAGCACTGTAGTTTGGAAATTTACAGAATTTTTTTTTTTTTCTTTCTGAGATAATGTCTCACTATGCAGTTCAGACTGACCTTAAAGTCATTCTGAGACCTAGGTTGGTCTCAAATTTGCAACAATCCTCCTGCCTCAGTCTCCAAGTGCTAAGATCATGGGGTCTGTACCACCAAACCTAGCTTCATAATTTGGATAAGTAACTTTTTAAAAATTGTATTAACTTAATTTTATTCTTTTTTTTTTTTTTTTTTTTTTAACTGGGGATCAAACTCAAGACCTTGTGCTTGCTGGGCAGGTGCTTATGCCAATGAGCTATCTCCTTGGACAGTTTTTTAAATTTTGACATAGTCTTCCTAGCTTGCCTAAGCTGAGCTCAAAATCATAATCCTTGGCCAGGCATGGTGGCATTGGCCTGTAATTCCAGCGCTCTGGAAGCTGAGACAGGAGGATCCCTGAGAGTTTAAGTTCAGCCTGAACTGCACAGGAAAACCTTGTCTCAAAGAGACCAAAAACAAACAAACAAACAAACAAACCAAGTACCTGCAATCTCCCTGCCTTCTCAGTCTGGTATTATAGAAATATGTTCCACATTGAAAGTGTTTTGCATTTTTGTTTTTGTTTTTTGAGACAGGTTCTCATTATGTAGTTCTTGCTGGCCTTGAGTTCACTATGTAACCTAGGTTGATGTTGAACTTGCAATGATCCTGTCTCATGCTCAGCTTTCAAAACATTTTTTAAAATGGAATAAATGATGATTACTTCTTAGCAGGCCCTGGCATATTATAAAGCTGCATTTTTTTTTTTAAATATATATTATGGCCGGCTCAGCCTGCCCTGGGGGGTGGGACTGGCACAGGATGTGGTACCAGGGATTGAACAGTGGTCCCTGCGATACTGGGACCACTGTCTTATTTGTAGGGGGGAAGGGGGGTAGCAATGATCAAACTCAGAACCTTGGGCCTGCCAGGCAAAGTATGTATTTAGAATATGAACCAATCTGGGGGCCAGGGAAATAGCTCTGTGGCACAAGCGCCTGCCCAGCAAGTGCAAGGTCATGAGTTCGAACCCTGGTCCCACAAAAAAAAAAAAAAAAAAGAATATGAACCAATCTGTTTAAAAATAAACATATAAACATATAAAAATAAACAAATAAACGTATAAAAATTCCTGAAAAACTTTAGAAAGATAATTAGAAAATGTTAATAGCAATTCTTTTTAATCTTTTTTGAGACAGGTCTCACTATGCAGTTCAGGCTGGCCTTAAGCTCACTTTGTAACCCAGGCTGGTCTCGAACTCACATGATCCTCCTGCCTCAGCCTGTCAAGTGCTGGGATTATAGGGCTGAGCCACCATGCCCAACAACAGCAATTAAGTGGTATCTATAATACATATAATGTATGCATAGTATATATAATTTAAAATATTTTTCATTTTTCTATTGTTTATATACTTTTTCTCTTTTTGACAATAAAATATGTATGCTTTGTATAATCAAAGTTAACATTGTGAGGGGCCAGGAAGATAGCTCAGGGGCACAAGTGCCTGCCTGGTAAGTGCAAGTCCTGAGTTTGACCGGGAAAAAAAAGTTAGCATTGTGAAAAGATGAAACCCAGACTGGTACAAGCCCTCCAGAAGGGACAGAATGGAGCACTGCTGAGGTCCCTCAGGGCAGACCACCAGCATGTAGCAGCCCTGTTTCCCAAGGGGTGCAGAGGAGGCTGTGGCCATGGGGAATAGAAGCCCAAACCTTCCTGGCCTTGTCCTGTGCAGTGGTCCCAGGTTTCCAGGAGCCCCTCCAAAGTGGGCCCTGGGCGAGGACTTGCAGGCTTAGACCCTGACCCTACTGGGGCACAGCACACTTACCCCATAGTCCGGGCCACCCAGCTCCTTTATCCGGACTTCCCAGTGCCCTTTCTCTCTTAGCAGCTTGTTAATCTCATCGTTCAGATCCCGAATTCGGAATTCACCTAAACCAGCTAGAAAAACAGAGGTCAGAAGCATTTCTTCAAATTTGACACCTTCAAATAAATGTCAGTACTTACATTCAACATCATTCCTCTGACATGAAAGCTCACCCTCCCTAGGAGCATGAAATACTCATTTAAGTTGATATAAAGACGCTAAATACCCAAATAAATGAAAACGCGACATTTATAAGCACCATTCCCACTAGCACAGGAAAAAAAAATACTCTTTAAAAAAATATCCTCACAACTAAGGAAAGAGAAACAGAAACAATCCTGCAATTTCACTTATTGAACTATGATTATGCCAGCCTGGTATGGTGGTACATATCTGTAACCTCAGCACTCAAGAAGCTGAAGCAGGAGGATCACAAGTTCTAGGCTCCAGTGAGTTAGAGGCCAACCTGAGCTACACAGCAAGACCATCTCAAAAAAACAAAACAAAACAAAATCAGGCAGGCACAGTGTCCTGTACCTGTGGTCACGGCTTTTTGCAAGTCTGAGGAAGGATTGCTTGAGTCTGAGTTCCAAACCATCCTGGGCAACATAACAAGACCCAGTCTCAAAAACAAGCAAAAAAAGTCAAGTAAAAACGAGGATATATTTGCAAACTCCCACTCCCTTGTACTACACTTTTGAAAAGGTACTAGGCTTAAACCTCATTTTGACACTCAAGGCTGAAAAGGCCGTAGAAATGCTGAGGGGAGAAAGGGCCAGCCAATAGAGCCTTCTCGTTTTTTGTTGTTTTCTGATACAGGGTCTCACTATGTAGTTCAGTCTGGTCTTGACCTCATAGCAGGCCTATCTCAGCCTTCTAAGGGACCGCTTACAGGCATGTGCCACCATGCCCGGCTAGGAATCACCTTTTTCCCAGTTATAGCCACTACTCACATTGGGCCTTTGCACTCATAGCTTTTGCACTCAGTCTCATCCCCAGCCCTTTCTTATTTTGAGACAAAATCTTGCTAAGAGACAGGTTATGGAACTATGAAAAATAACAGGTCAAATTGGGCTTGAACTTAGAATCTTCCTGCCCCAGCCTCCTAGAATGCTGAGATTACAGGAATCTGCTACTAAGCCTAGCTCTTTTGCTATCCTTTTTAAAAAGGATAACTGTTTTATTGTTATCCTTTAACTGTTTAACTGCTTTTTTGTTGAGATTTTTTGTTTTTTATTGTTCAGTTTTAACTAATATGACTAGGTGTGGTGGTATACAGCTGTAAATTCAGCTCCCTCATGGGAGCCTGAGGCAGGATGATCACCATAAATTGAAGGTCAGCCTGGGTTACATAGTGAGGCCCTGTCCTGTCCTGCCTGGATGACCTGAACTGATACAAAACAAAAAAGATTAAAGTTTGCTATCTTTTTCTGCACTGAATTATTTCTGTACCTTTGTCAAAAGTCAACTAACCACATAGGGCTGGCCAGATAGCTCAGTGGACTAAAACACCTGCTTAGGCAGAGCATAGTGGCTGGGGTTCGATCCCCTAGGGTGTGCTAAGACTATGATTGAGATTGGGCATGGTGGCACATGCCTGTAATTGAAGCACTTGGAAGGCTGAAAACAAGAGAATCACTACAAGTCCAATCTATGTAGTGAGACCTTTGTAGACTCTATACCAAATACATAAAAAAAAATTTAAAACTAAATTGACCATATATATAAGGCTTAACACCTGAAGTTTGTTTTGTTTTTGTTTTCGTTTTTCTTTTTGATCCAGGACCTTGTTATGTAGTTCACGCTGGTCTTGAACTCATGGTGATCCTCCTGCCTCACCTTCCCAAGAACTGGGATCAAAAAGGTTAGCCACTACACCTGGCAACATCTGGAATTCTTTTTTAAAATTTTTTTTGTGGCCAGCTCAGCCCACCATGGGGGCGGGGCTGACACAACATGTGGTACCAAGTGGTCCCTGCACACTTGCCTAAGTTTGCCTAAGCAGGCGCTTTAGACCCCTGAGCTGTCTCGCTCACCCCTGGAATTCTTATTTTCTCATTTTCCAGGTATCTTTCTGCTGTTAAAAATAAACAATTTGTATGATTTTAATTAAATTTGTTGCTTAGTGTGGTGGTGCATAGCTGTAATCTTTGAACTCAGAAGACTGAATGTGAGCTGAGTCCAGCCTGGGCTACATAGTTTGAGGCCAGCCCAGACTATATTGCAAGGTTCTTACTTTTTTTTTTTTTCCTGCAGGACCAGGGTTTGAACTCACAACATTGCACTTGCCAGGCAGGCACTTGTGCCGCAGAGCTATCTTCCCGGCCCCTATATTGTAAGATTCTATTGTACCTTTTTTTTTTTTCTCCTGTCTTTTTGAGACAAGGTTTTGCTATGCAGTTCAGGCTGGCCTTAAGTTCAATTTTGTAGCCCAGGGTGGTCTCAAACTCACACAGATCCTCCTACCTCAGCTTTCCAAGTGCTCAGATTATAGGCATGCGCCACCACACCCGGCCCATATTGCAGATTCTATATATAAAAAAAAAATTACTACCATGTGTTCTAGCCCAGAATATGTCTTACTTTGGTGAGTGCTGCATATGTTGCCTTTTTTTGGGGGGGGGCAGGGGGGTATTACAGGTTGAACCCAGAGGTAATAAGAGTAATCACTCAGCTACATTTCCAACTCTTTTATTAGTGACAAAGTCTCACTGTTTCCTAGGTTGGCCTTGAATTTGTACCATTCCTGCCTCACCTCTCAAGAAGCTGGGATTATAGGTATATACCCACACTCAGTTACACATGCTTTCAAGAAATGAAAAATTATTCTTCCAGGTAGAATGCTGCTAGACACTGCATTCTAGAAATGCCAACCAGGTCACGAGGGGTAGTATTGCTCAAGTTTAAGTGTCTCGCTGATTTCCTATCTACTTGCTCAACAGAAAGTAAGCATTAGATCACTAAAAGAAGATTCCCGTTACCAAGTCTAACTGTGAATTTGAGAAACAAGTCCTTTAAAATGAAAACTAGTTATCAAGGCATGGTGGTACATGTGTGTAATCTCAGCACTTGGGAGGCTGAGGCAAGAGGACTGCCATGAATTTGAAGCCAGTCTGGGCTACACAGTTGAAGGTCAACCTGAGCTACAGAGTGAGTGAATCCCTGTCTCAAAAACACAAAACAGGCTGGTTGTGGTAGCGCACACCCGTAATCTCATCACTTGGGAGGCTGAGGCAGGATTGCTGAGAGCTTGAGGCTGGTCTGAACTGCAGAGTGAGACCCTATCTCAAAAAGACAAAAAGCAAAAACAAACAAACAAACTCACAAAACAAATCAAACAAAAGTAAAGTCATAACTCAGTGGACTAAAGCACCTGCTTAGGAAAGCACAGGGCTGGGTAAGCCCTGCCAGCCCCACCCCTGCGGTTCACTGAGACTGGGCATGGTGGCATGTACCTGTAATCCTAGCACTTGGGAGGTTGAAAACAGGAGGATCTCTACAGGTCTGATCTGTATAATGCAACCCTGTGGACTCCATACTAAAACACATATTTCAAAAAAGGAAAATCAGCTTACCATTCTGAATCTGAGCCACTTTTTTCGAAATCTCTCCAATGATCTGTGAAATAAAGGTTAGTACATTTTCATGCCTTTTGAAATATTTGAAAGCACAGGCAGACTAAACTTCAAAACTAATCATTAAAACTACTTAGAATTCTGGTTTAAGTCATTTAGGCTGGGGAGATAGCTCAGCACCATAGCACCTGCCTGGCAAGCACATGGTCCTGAGTTCAATGCCCAGGGCCAGAAAAAAAAGTCATGTAGATTAAAAATGAAGCAACCAGTGACTTGTTACTTCTATGGAAATCAGACACAACCAGAAGTCACCTGTCGTCTCCATTTCTCGGCTTTGGGCAGCTCTGTACATTCTGAAGCCAGGAAAGGTCTTCTTTCCTAGGGAGAAAAAAAGAGTACACACAGGTCAGTGGACTAGCTACAGTTCATGCAACACACATGGTGGATCCAGGCCTAAGGCCAGAAGTTCTACCAGTCTCAGCACATTTGAAGTTTCAGTGATAGCTTCTCTTTCTTGGTTCTTAAACCTCATTCCATCTCTCCTTAGGAAACAACTGCAGACAAAAACTACAACAAATGCAAGCATAGTGCCATGAAAGACTAGAAACAGCATTAACATCCAGTAAAAGAAAGAACATGACTTATGTATACTAACTTGAAAAAGGACAGCTGTCAGTATTTAAGCCAAACATACATGTATGTGTATACATGTGTATGTGTGTCTACACAAGAATGTGAATGCACATTTACAAAATTAAAAAAACAAAACAAAACAACAACAACAAAAACTACTCAGAGCCTAGTATCTATCAGCCCTAATCTGGTTGGGTCCCCTTGATCTGGTATCAAGGGACAGCTGCCCTCATAATCCACTTCCTGTTATGCCATATGTCAGATAGAGCTGACATATTAAGGGGAATCAGTCATCATTTAGGGAAAATATGGAAAAATAAAACAAGCAAGCACACTGCCCGAGTTACCCAGAGGAACATCAGAAATTCAACTTGGATATGAGCAAGGACACAACAGCCCGCTGCGGGCCTCCAAGTCTGTCCAAGAAGGAGTTCTGCTCCACTTGTTCTGGACACTTTATAGCCCAAAAAGATTTATACTCGCTGGGGAGATAGCTCTGTGGCACAAGTGCCTGCCTGGCAAGTGCAAGGTCATGAGTTCAAACCCTGGTCCCACCAAAAAAAAAAAAAAAAAAGATTTATACTCACCTTCACTTTCCCCTCTTCCAGCTGAGCTTGACGAAACCTCGCCAATGCTGTCCTGCCAGGGACACAAAAGACACCATTAGAACCCTCTCAGACTTCTGATCTTTCAAGTTCCTAGAAGGGGCAGAGCTGTTCATGAGCAAATTTAATATCATTCACAAGAACAGCAATCAAGAAACTGAAACTACAGAGTGCCTTAGGATCTCCATGTCTCAGGAAGCATCTGTGAGGTAGTTGGCTGGGTTAAGTGGTACTGAGGATTGAACACAATGCCTCATACAAGCTAGTCACGTGCTCTCTAACTAAGCTACTTCTCAATCCTTTTTCTTTTCTTTTGACATGGAGTCTAAACTGCCCAGGCTAGCCTTGAATTCCTCATCCTGCTTCAGCCACATGAGTAGCTACTATTAGACAGGTGCTAATTTCTGTCAAAACTTCTCTTCTTCCACATTCCCTTCCCCCTACCCCTTCTCTTTGTGTGACTCTGAGGGCTAAATCCAGGCCCTTCACATTGAGCTATATCCTCATGCCATTTTTTAATCTAGGAGAATGTGAAGGGGACAGGATCCCTTATCTGGCCATTTGTATTCCTGAACACCCAAGTATCTAATTTATTATACTGCATGTAAGGACTTTAGAAAACTCAATTTCTCAGACTACTGTGATAAGTAATATATCCAGATGGTAAAACATTAGTTTCATGGAATTTCCTAGCTGTCCTTCCCACACCATTCATTGGTAAACAAAGTCCATCCAACATAAACTTTGGAAGCTGTCAGAAAAACCCTAACAGGATAAAAGAAATGGACAGATAAGGGGGTGCTATTGTACATAGAGAAAGAAATGGCATCTGAAACCGCTTCTGTACCAAAAGGTTCACAGCCCCTATTGTAGTTAAATCACAAAAAACAACCAGCTGAAATGAGATTCTTACATGGCCTTCTCTGCATTTCGGGCCTGTTAGAGAGAGAAAGAAAAATACTCATGGTTAAAATACTTTGTTTTTTGTTTTTTTTTTACATTTACTGTTTAAAGTTTTTTATGGATACAGTCACAAGTAAGATGTTTCCAAAACATCTTTTTATCCTACTATGCAATCATGTGATAGTTTATTTTTTGTCTTTTTATGTTACTGTAAGTATTGAGGTGGAGGTGTACCTCAATGGTAGTGTACGCCTAGCATGCTTTATAGCCCTGGGTTCAGTGCTCAGCACCACCAACAAATAAATAAACAAAAAACCGAACATTTAAAAATAAATAGTGCTTTTTTGCTAAAAAATAAATATTGTTTTGTATCCCTGTGTGTACCCTAGATCAGTATATT